>JASDQU010305898.1:38087-106725 GCA_032191745.1 Picea mariana | reverse complement strand
CTTACACAGTTCTAAAGCGGGTGGGACAAGTCGCATATCAGTTAGCTCTGCCCAGTCAGTCGAAGCTACATCCTGTTTTTCATGTTTCCTGCTTGAAGAAGGTGATTGGAACCAGGTGCCAACTTCAAACCAACCTTCCAGAGTTAGCTGAAGAAGGATCCATTTGGATACAACCCGAAGCAGTTTTGGACCAGAGGGAGCGTCGCCTACGTCACCGAACCATCAAGGAAGTGCTCGTACAGTGGAAAGATATGACTCCAGCAGATGCCACTTGGGAACCAGCTACCATTCTGCAGCAGTTTCCACATCTCAAGCCTTGAGGACAAGGCCGTTTTTAAGGGGGAAGACATGTTAAGGTCCTAACCCGAACATAGGTAGATCAATGTATTCGGATGTAATAAAGGTCAATATTAATAAGACCTTTCAATAAAATAGAATAAGGCGGATGTAAGAAGACCTAATAGAAGCTTCCGCTTCTAGAAGGATCTTCCTCTAGATGCTTCCTTTTAGTATAAATAGGAGTCGAGGGTATGAGAACCCTAGCTTGGATATTATTGTAACAGAGCACTGCTCGATTGGAGGTTTCCCCCTCGAAGAGGCCTGTGAACATTGCTATCTGAATCAAGTGCTATTTCTGTTGCTATTTCGTATATCATTTCTGCATATTGTGAAGATTATGCTGGATATTTTACTGTTATTCTGTTATTTCTAGCATTTCGTTTCTGTTCTGCATATTTTATATATCTGGTATCTTGCATCAAGTGTCCACCACAATCTCCTTCATGCAATTCATTCATAACTTATCTGCCTCATCTTTTAGTAAAAAGTTTAGGAAAATTCCTCCAGCATCCTTCCAATATAAATTGCCATCTAAAACAAAATTTTATATCTTCCATTTTAAGAAACCTAGCTTTAGTCTTGGTCAAACCAAGAGGATCTTAGAAATGATGTAAGACAAAAATCAGTTCTGCGTACCAGGGTGAGGTTGCAAAATCCTTTGTTACTTGTGGAGTCACTTGCTCTTCTTGTTCATCCAGTGCAGCTAGAAAATTTATATCCAAAGAATGAAAATTAGATTCAACCATTAATTTAGCTAATCCCTAACCTTTAATGAGTTTGGTAGGTTTGATTTTAATATCATAATGAAGGATAATATCAATCCATTTACCTCTTTTCTCATCAGGACTATTTTGGGTCAGAATGTATTTCACCACAGAGTTTGGAACATAAGCAATTATATGTGAATGAAGAATGTAGACTCTAAAATATTTGATTGTTTTTACTAGAGAGAATGATTTCTTTTCCATGATATTATATTTCAGTGTAGAATCTCTTAAGACTTGACTAAATAAAGCAATAGGTTGTTCATGGCCTTCATTATTTTTCTGCAAGAGAACTGTTGCAATTGTATGTTCAGAGGAAAATGAGAAAATGAGGAAATCTTTCGTGAAATCAGGGCTGATCATCACAGGCGCTCGTGTTAAGGCTTGTTTTACTTGATCAAATGAAATTTTTTCCTCTGTAGTCCATTTTATTTTATTTTCTTTCTTCAACATGTTTGTTATATTTCTTAGAAGTTCTGCTAGATTGGGGATAAATCTCCTTAGAAAAATTATTTTTCCATTGAAAGATTGGAGTTCTTTTATATTCCTAGGAGGACCTATCATTAGAATAGATTCAATTCTGCTAGGATCAATTTTAATTCCATCCTTTGAGATGATATGTCCTAGAATTTTTCCTTCTTATAAGCCAAATATTGTTTTCTTTGGGTTGAGGGAAATTCCAAATTTCCTGCATTTTTCAAAGACTCTTCTCAGGTGGAGAAAATTTTCTTCATTTGTTTTTTGAAAAAACAGTGATATCACCAAGATATATAACTATGAACCTACCTAGTTCATCCATAAAATAAATATCCATTGTTCTTTGAAATGTAGCTCCAACATTCATTAATACAAAATACATTTTCACATACAGGAAAGTACCCCAAGGTGTAGTAAATGTTGTTTTTTATTGGTCTTCAGGATGGAATAAAACTTGATTGTAACTAGAAAAACCGTCTAATAGAGAAATTATATTGGACCCAATCACCTTATGCAAAATGTGATTCATTTTAGGAAAATGGTAGTTATCTTTGAGAGATACTTTATTAAGATTTCTGAAATCAATGCAAAGTCTAATTTCTCCACTCCTTTTTCTAGTTGGAACTAAATTTGTTACCCACCTAGAAAATGTTAATGGGACAATGATATTATCATCATACATCTTTTTGACCTCTTTTTCAATGAAAGGCATCAACCTTGGGTTAATCCTCCTAAGTTTCTATTTAAAATGTTTTTGGTCTTCTTTTATAGGAATTTTCCATTGTATAATGTTGGTGTCATAAGATTTCAAATCTTCATAAATCCATGAAAATATGTCTATGAATTCTTTGAACAAGTTTATGTATTTCTGATTTTCAACAAGGGATGAAGATTTAGATAGTTTAATCATTTTTGCCTCTTGTTTAGTTCCTATGTTGCAGTCTTCAACTTTAGCCCTAGTAGGTTCAATTCTAGGCTTTTTGGCTACATCATTAAAATAAAAAAAACTCCTCAAAGGGGGATAACCCTCTAGGAAAAACATTATCTTTCAATTGAAATATTTCCAATCCTTTTTGTTTTTGATCTATTTGTTTTGATTCTATCTCATCCACACTTTCTCCTTCATCATCAAAATGTACATCTATATTGGCACACTCAAATTCATTCTTTGATTGTAAAGAAATTTCAATTTGTTCATCATTTCCAAAGACTTGCCAATATCTGATGTTATCCCGGACAACTGGTCTGTTCTTTTCTTCAACTATGTATTGGCGACTAAGATGATAGGGTATTTTGCAGGTATTTTCTGAGGTAGCCAGACCATCAACTAGAATGTTCTAGTCTCTGGGAATGGCTGATAAGTCATACTCAATGAAGCATTCTATAAAATATAGGAAAACATTCCTATAAGCTCTCAATCTTGGGTGTTTAGAAAAATATTCACCTTTGATTTGTTTTATTATCAGTTTAGAGTCACCATGAACTGAAATTTTCTTGGCACCAAGCTTCTTTAAAATTTTAACCCTAGGATTAAGGCTTCATATTCAGCTATATTGTTGGTACATTGGAAGTTTAGCTTATAGGAACGTCCTTTTGAGTGGTTGGTTTTTGAATTTAAGACCCATACACCTACTCCCGACCCTTCCTTACTAACAACCCCATGAAAATCTAAGTTCCACAAAGGGTCATTTTGTTTATTGGGTTCCACCATAATTGTTTTTTCTTCTTCAATTTTATAAACATCATTTTCTGAATTGGAAATTTGTTTTCCTATGTCTCCATCATTGTACAAAATAAAATAATCAAGGTCTGAATGAACAAAATATACGGGATAATTGTGTGGTTTATCCTAACTACTGACCATGCAGTTCATCAATGTTTCCCTATATAATATCCTATGTTGGCCAAACAATGGAATGGTAGAATAAGTCATGTCCAGTTGAAGGATTCCTTGTAACTTAGGTCCCCATGAGAGAGACAGTAACATGCCATATTTAAGAGGTATATCAACAACAAATATGTCCATTACCAAGATCTTGGCCGGTATTTGTGCTAAAGTAACACACAAATCTTTAATGAGACCTATGCATTTTACTTTACTTGTATCAAAAGAATACAAATTTTTGTATGGTCTAGTGATATCAAGTCCTAATTTTTCCATAAAATCCTAAGGCATAAGGTTGTGGGAAGCACCAGAGTCAAGCATTGCATTGTGCAGAGTTTTGTCATGAATGTTTAAATTGATGTAGAATGGGGGTACAGTTCCATTTTTAGGTTTTCCATTGACTTTGGGCTCAAATAATAGTTCTGGTTGATCATCAATAACATTTACTATGTTTGTACCTTCCTCTATGTTCATATATTTTATCACTTGTGATCTATCTGCATTCTTATTCATGATCTTTGTTAGAGGAATGAGTATATTGATGTTTGATAATTCATTTTCTATTTTGAATGATGTTTGAGTTTTATGTGGGTTAGGGACATCTTGTTTCTCAACAACGTCCTTTTGTGAAATATATTTGGGCTGACTGGTAGAGGGAATATCAATTTGATTTGTTTTTGAGACAATATCATATGTTTTTTTTGTTGGAACTTCTATGTTTTTTTTAGGAGGAATGTCAGGAATTTTCTTAGCAAATGTGTGAGTTGTCATTTTAGTGGAATTATCAGGAGTTTTCTGGGTAGGATGATCAGTTGATTTCTTACTCCTTAGATTATACTGCCTATGGACCTCCATAATTGCATTTTCAAAACCTTGTTTATAATCTTCTGATTCCTCATGATCAAATTCAATTTGTGAAAGAAGGAAAAGATCATGTTCTTCTTGAGTGAGAAATACAGAATCATTATCATTTATTCCCATCAAATTGATCTAAACATCATCAAGGTCTTCAACTATTTATTCCCCTTCATCAGCATAATTTTCTTGAAATGGAGGCATGATCTGTTGATCTGGACTTCTTTGTTCTCTTTTTTTGATTTGGGGTTGGTTTCTCCTAAAATTAGGATTTCTGATTTGGGGGCCAAGCTGATTTTCTCTAGGCAGATTCCTATCAACAATGTCTAACCTTTCCATCATCCTTTCCATGTTTCTAACTAAAAAGTCTATCTTTGCATCAACATAAGAGGTAGATGGTTCTTCTTTTATAGTTGCCTCCTCTATGTTCTAAGTATATCCCTCTTAGCTAAGGATTGGCCTCTACACTCACAAAATCCCTCTGCATCTCTTCCAAGGTTACAAGGTTTCTTTCTTTCAATTGATAATACATGTCAACATCAAAACCGTCAGGGAATTTAATCAAAGCTAAACCTTCAGGGGTTTTAATGTTTGTTGGAATTGCATTGTAAATATTGTTAAATATAGTGCAATAATCCTTCACACTTTCCCCAGGGGATATTTTAATACTTTCATATTCAGATAAAATCTGAAGTGGATTTTTATTAACTTCCCATCTATTGAGGAATGATTGGTGAAAAGCAGTAATGTCATTTAGACTAGCAGTTGGTAAGGCTTTGAACCATTTCCTGACTTCTCCATCTAAGCTTTGGGAAAACAATATCATTTTGACATCTTCCTCATGTACTTTCAGGTCAAAAAGTTCATTCATCTTATCAACATGTTGTTGTGAAGTCATAATTCCAATGCCATCAAACTGAGGAATCCTAGTTTGATAGTCTTGGGGCATATTATGTAAAGTTGTAGGAAAAACGAGGGGAGCATATATTGATGCCATGATTGGTATATGAGGATGGATAGCAGATGAACTTGTGGAAGGTATAGATGTGGGAACTCCTATAATAGGATGGATCACTGTCTGTGAAGTTATTGGAGAAGTAGTTGAAAATATAGAAGAAGCAAGATTGGTACATGTAGGATGAATCAATTGAGAATTAATAGATGATCCGTAAATGGTAAGGGAAGAAAGTTCAACAGATTGTTGAATATAGGCTTCATGTAAAGCTTGATCGAGGTATGATGCTAGATCTTGTAACTTGTAAAATTTTTGGAGGATTTGTTGATCAAGATCTGATTCAAGAGATTGTCTTTCAGGTGTATCGGGTTGTAGAATAGAATGATTTGATAGTGTTTCATCCACGAAAATCTTAGACCTAGTTCTGAATAGAATATACTCAAATGGTAGATCAAACTAAATATCCTGGATTGTGACAAATTTCTCTGGGAGAGAGGTTTCCCTAGGAGGGGGACTACTGCTCCCCTGACTTTCTGCTAAACTTCTTTTGCTAATCAATTTTTCAGGGTCATCTACAATTTTTACAAGTTTTGTATCAGGATGAGATCTGGTGTGAATTATTTCTGGAGCCACAACTAAAACTTTAAACACACTACTTAATTATTTACAAATTTTACAACCTCTGAAAATTTATTTCTAAAGATTTGAATCCTTGATTTTCGAGAAATAAAGTTTTCTTACTAGGGAAAAGAATTTGTAGAAGTTGAAAATTTGTTCATCCCTAATATGGTCGCCACTATGTTATCACTAATTTCTAGAGGTTGTATAAGAAAGGACAGAGGTAACCAAAAAACCACTTTGGAAGCTGGGATCTAGCCCTGTCAGCTTCAGAGAGGGATCTCTTTGTAAGCTTTAGATTTGTTTAGATTAAAATATTAGGCTAGTTATGATAGTTCAGGATTTGTTTGTTTGATTTGAATTGTTTGGTTTGATTAAATGCTTAAATTACCATTGGGCTATGGGGTCTGTCTGTTAAAATAGGGATTGGTTTCAGATTTTTATAAAGTTTGTTCAAAGGGAAAGGTAGTTAAATTGTTTGGATCTTATAAATTTGGATGAAGTGAATAGGAAGAAGTGAAAGGAATTCCATCAAGTAAAAGAGAAATTAAGAATTTGTTTTACTTAATTTCAGTTGAAAACATATAAATTATTCAAAGCCAGAAACATAGTATATTAAAATAAGTTTCGTTCGTCAACCTTATTTTGAATAATTACGATTAGAAACACATAAGAATCATAACAGAGAAAGGAAAACATAAACGTAGATAGATGCACTTCACCAATAGTTTAACACGAGAATCCTGTGAAAGATCCTTTTTTTTATTACTAATTAATCAGCTTGAATCATAAAAAATAGCTTTCTTGGATGCAAAAATCAACCCTGCATACTTTGAAATGAGAAGTATTTATAAATGTATTTACAAAATATTCTGTCATAATTGATCAGGATATATTTTAGGAATATCTAAACTAATTGTATCCCTAGTTACAAAAATATAGGAATGTTTCATATCTGTTCGGATTTCTAGTGTTGTTTTGATGGAAACTGTTGATAATTAGTCCCTTTGAATTCTTCTTAGTTGTTGGTCCTTGCTGTTGAAGAGTAGAACACATATTTACTCAAGTAACTCACACAACTTGTCCCACCTTTTTTTGATATTTTGAGTAATTTCCTGTAAATTTCATCCACTTCTGTGTATTTAGAAAAAGTGGGTTTGGTGATTAAAATGTGTTTGATCTCATGTTGAATGCTCAAATCAAACTGTAGCGCTTCTAGGAATGCTTTCCCAATGATGCTTCCTTGTATTCCTACAAATTTTGAATTATCTTTTGCCATTGTCTTTAATTTCTGGTTATAATTAGGAAAGGTGATTAACTTGTCATTTAACACTAATAAACCAGGTAGTCCTTTCTTATTTAGCACCTCAAAGTTGTTGAAGAACCTCTGCACACCTATGTCCATAACTTGACATTTTTCTTCCAATTGCAACATGAGGCCTATTGAGTTGAGGAAAAGGTACAAATATTCTCCTTATTACCATGGTTTATGATATATTCTTGATTGAATTTTCTGTTAATTAGAAGTAATTAGGAAAGAAAATGATTAAAAAGTCTTTTAGAAATGTTATTGAATGATATTAGATATTTTATGAAGTTTGGTTTGAATTGTTGTGATTTTATGCAGAAAATGGATAATTGTTGTTACCTCAAAACAATTAGAGAGATTATGAAGATACATAATCTATTGAAGATCAAAGGAATCAGGTGCAAAGCAGTTTAGAGGAAGATTGAATCTTTATTTTGTAATCTTTATAAATAATAAAGGCAATCCTGAAGATCTCTCAATCCTCACGATAGATTAATTTACTCATCTCATTGTAATATATAGAGGATGATGAACAATGGAGAGGAATCAAAGAGTTTCAATCAAACATTCATATTTTTGAATTACTTTGTACAAGCAGTCCATTGTAAATGATTTATTAGTCATGGAATTAATGAAATCCTTGAGCATTTTGATCATCTTTGCCTACTAAGTTTTTACCAGAAGTATCTTTTGAAGATCGTGGGCCCAGTTAGAAGGAGTTACTTTCTCATTTGTAATCGTATCAATTCCATTTCAATTTTGTGATTTAAATTTCCTTGCAACAATTAAGATAAATTCACAGGTTATCGATTGTTGTTCCATTTCTAATTATTGTTAGTTTATGGCTTGTGGATGTCTTTCATTTTGGTATACGTTGTTCCCTTTTATCAAATTTGCATTTGTTGTTCCTTTCGTTTAGATCACATTTGTTGTTCCTTCTTACATATAAAATAATTCGTTGTTCTTTTCCAGCAGGTTAAATAATCATTGATAGATTGATTCATTATTATGCATGAGCATTGTATAAAGCCTGAGTGCGCACCCGAAATCAAGGAGATAGCTAGACACACAGATGAAATTAAATACGTTTTTATGAAAACATTATGGATTTCTAAATCTGAAGCATTAATGTAATAGATAGGAGGAAAGTGCAGTTGCATTTATGCCTCAAAGATCGAACTTGATTTTGGAGCGTATGTTCTTATCCGCTGGATGTAATAGGCATTTATGTGTGTTTAATGCAAGTAGGTAGATTTAATTTAATAGAATAGACAATTTTAGAAGCGTAGGAGGGAAAACGGGTCATAGACACCCTCACCTTGTATCATTGTATTATTATTCAAAATTCATATGTTGTAGAGTTGCAGAGAAGAATATAGGAAGACAAAGAATTTTATGCATTTTAGTTGTAATTTTCCATGTACAGGAGCATTGGAATTAATAGAAGAAAGCTTTGATTCCAATCTATGTGTTTGTTATGGTTGTTGGAACCACCTGTTAAATGGTATGTTGTAGGCTTGTTTGCATTCTCTGTATGCATTTTTCTTCAATATTATGTGTGCGTGTATGCTCTAGAATTCTATGTTGAATGTTTGAATTCTGGATAAGGGGAGAATGTGTTTCAGTTGTTTCTCTTTCTGAGAACTCCTACAAAGAGTGTGGTGGAGGGTCCGCAAGGAGTGCATCGACCAGGCTCTAAGTTTCATCTCAGAACTCTCAGAGGAGATTCAAATTTGTATCTTTATAGGCAAGAGTGCTAGTAGAGCACAGAGCCATGCAAAGTGTGCACAGGCTGGGAGAAGGGAACGAATTACTTCAAACTCACAGGGGAGTTGAAGAATTATCTGTTGCAAAGAGTGCATAGAGCCGAAGACCCAAATAACCAGAGGTTATTTGAAAATTTTCCATAAGAAGTGCGTGCAGGGACCCTTTTGGAAGCCTTTAGTTCACAAGAGAAAGCTTAGAAGGGATAGAATCTCTGAAGTGTTCAAAGGGAGGTGGAGGTCGAAATCGTCTCACAGAAGTCAAGTTTAGGAGGAAGGATGCCAAGTCATTTGTCCAGAAGTCCTTGAGAAGTTGAAATGAACGGTGTAATCGCTTCAAGGAGAAGTGTCGAAGTTTCATGGACTGTTGGATCTAATATACCAATAGAGGAATTAAGACTAAGTGTATTGAAACACCCATAAGCTTAGGAAGGATAGTGATCGTCAGATCTGGATCAATGAAGACTATTGATCTCATATGTGAATTCGCATATTGGAGTTTGGGAAATGGAGTGACCAGTGGTTTGGGTCGAGTGTTGTGGATTTCTGATTGGTGAAATCCTGATAAAATGAGTGCCATTGGATCAAGAGAGGCACACAGCCGTCGATCTCGTCAAAGGCACGATTTCAGAGTTGGAGATTTGTAGAAGGAGAGGAACGGTTATTTGTTGTTCTCTCAAGTTACGAAAGCCGAAGACTCGTGCGAATAGGTGGCAAGGACCCACTTTGTAAGCGGAGTAAATAGGGGGGACATGTGGCATGGGCCTGTCGCTTTGGGTGGAGTCAACCTTCGTTGACATATCGTGTTTCAGGGATTTGCAAGGGAAGAGCACAAGAGGTTGGCGCTCCAACTCGCGAAGTTACGAGTTGTGAAAGGTGCTTGCGTTAAGGCTTTGTTGTGGTCACATTGGAAAAGGAGCTAAAGAAAGGGATTACACCTTAATCCATTTGCAATTTTTCATTTTGGCTATTGCCAAGAGCTATGGCATTGCATTCGAAGTTCCCAACTTGCAAGACCCGAAATCCTTTGCGGGTTTACACAAGGAGTCTAGTTAACCCTTGTCATGGTTTAGAGAAGATCCTATGTGGATCTCAACCTGAGGTCAGGAGGTCTACACCAGTTGTGGTATCAGAGCCCAGAGAAAATTGTTTTCTTTCTACAGCAGAGAGAAAAGAGGAATTTTACAGCCATGCCACCGAGAAGAAGAGAAAGCCCCATGCTTGATCCAACAATGGAAAGAGAAATGAGTGAATTATGTGCCAGACTTGATGCTATGGAGACATCACAGAAGAAAACAGTTGACGATGGGGATATCAGCGAAGCTGAAAGTGAAAATGAGGCTGAAAACGAAGGAGAAGAAGTTGCAGTCGAGGATGTTGCAGAAGAACGCTTATTCAGGGTTGTTGCAAGGATAGGTGATAGGGAAAAAATGGACATTCCAATGTATGAAGGCAACCTAGGTTTTGAAGAGCTTCTAGACTAGATTAGAGCTCTAGACAAACACTTCGACTATGAGGATGTCGAGGAAGACAAGAAAGTCAAACATGTCATTACTAGAATTAAAGGGCATGCAACACTGTGGTGGGATGAACTGCAGGCTGACAGACGTTGCAAGGGCAAGCAGAAAATCAAGAGATGGGATACAATGGTTGCAAAAATGAAAGCCAAGTTTATACCCAGGGATTATCAAATAAATATGTTTCAGAGGATGCAGAATTTGAGACAGAAGATGATGTCAGTGAAAGAATACACTGAAGAGTTCTACAGGATAAACATCAGAGCAGGTCATTGGGAAAGTGATGATGAGAAAGTTACCAGGTATATGAATGGTATACTATATAACATTTAGGATGAGATGAGCATGATGACAATCCAAACCGTAGAAGATTCTTATCAGATGGCTCTAAAAGCTGAAGAGAAGCTGAGCCGAAAGAAAGGTCAAAGAGGTTGAGGTAGAAGTCAGAGAAGAGGAAAGACAATTTCCCAGGACAAAACTCAGAGGCCTAAAGAAGAGGGGAAGAAACCTGAAACTCAATCTGAGAGAGGAGGAACCTCACACGGGAGGCAATATGCTAATAGAAATACTTTTCCTCGAGCCAGAGGAAAAGGAAGAGGCAGAGGAGGTGAAGTGAAATTCTTTTTCTGTGGAAAAATCGAACATAAATCCTATGAGTGTCCAGATAGGAAGAAATATGGTGGTGAAACTCACATTGTCGAAGCTCAAGGATGGAATGTTGAGGCAGAAGACGTTGAGGGCGGAAGATATTTGATGATGTAGAAAGTTCTCTTGAATCCAGAAAAGGAGCCAGAGAACCCAGACCAAATAAACAGTCTATTTTGGACTGCTTGCAAAACCAAAGATAGGGTATGAAAGGTCATAGTGAACAGTGGTAGAACAGATAATATTGTATCTACAAAAATGGTAGAAAAACTGGAGCTGGAGACTGTTGCACATCCAAGCCCATACAAAGTTTCGTGGCTACAAAAAGGACATCAGGTAAATTTCACTAAACAATGTTTAGCTGAATTTAAAATAGGAGGATATAAATATGAGGTATTATGTGATTTCATTCCCATGGATGTTTGTCATCTATTGCTGGGTAGACCGTGGAAATATGACATAAATGTGGTGCATGATGGGAAAAAGAACACATACACTATGGAAAAAAATGGTAGGATGCACATGTTGCTTCCTATTAAGGATAAAGAAGTGGTACCAGAGGTGAAAAACACTGTACTTCTCATGAGTGGGAAGGAACTTCTTAAGGAAGTCAAGAAGAAGGAAGACACGCAATTCATTTTGGTTAGAAAGCCCATAATTGTTTTGAACAACACTAGGATAGATGATTTACCGGAAGAAATCCAGGAGTTGCTGGAAGAATTTGTTGATATAGTAGTGGACGAACTACCTTATTCGTTGCCACCTATCAGGAGTATAAGCCATCATATCGATCTTATACCTGGAACCAGTTTTATGAACAAAGAAGCGTATCGGTTGACTCCATAGGAAAATGAAGACGTTAAGAGATAGGTCCAAGATTTGATGGACAAAGGATTGATTCGAGAAAGCTTGAGTCCATGCATTGTTCCGACAGTGCTCAACCCAAAGAAGGATGGTGGCTGGAGAATGTGTACAAACTCAAGGGAAATCAACAAAATTACCATCAAGTACAAGTTCCCATTTCCAAGGATGGATGACTTGATGGATTTCTTGAGTGGAGCAAAGGTTTTTTCAAAGATTGATTTGAAAAGTGGATATCATCATATTAGAGTGAGAGAAGGTGATGAATGGAAGAAAACATTCAAGATGAATGAAGGGCTATATGAATGGCTTGTCATGCCATTTGTCTTGATGAATGCGCCCAATACTTTCATGAGGTTGATGAACGAAGTCCTAAAGGGTTTCATTGGGAAATTCGTCACTATATATCTTGATGATATATTAATTTTCAGCAAAACTGAAGCAGATCATTTGAAGCATTTAGCTGCAGTGATGAGAAGGTTACAGCAAGAGAAATTGCTGATCAACATGAAGAAATCATCATTTATGAAGACAAAAATCATTTATTTGGGTTTTGTTATCTTTGCAAATGAATTGAAAATGGATCTGGAAAAGATAAAGGCGATGAAGGATTGGTCGTTGCTGAAAAGCGTGTTTGAAGTTCGAAGCTTCCATGGTTTGGCTAGTTTCTACAAGAAATTCATCCAAAACTTCAGTGGAATTAGTACACTGATGATGGATACGGTGAAGAAAAGACATAAATATTTTCACTGGATGGAGGAAGTGGAGAAGAGCTTCAACCTGCTAAAGAAGAAGATCACTGAGCAACCAATTTAGGTTTTGCAATATTTTAGCAAAACATTCCAAGTCATGTGTGACACGGGTGGATTTGCCATTGGAGCGGTCTTAAGCCAAGACAACAGGCCGGTCGCATATTTCAGTGAAAAACTGAATGAAGCAAAGATTAAGTACTCCATGTATGACAAAGAATTCTATGCATTCATACAAGCGCTAAATAAATGGAGGCACTATTTGGTTCCAAAAGAGTTAATTTTGTACAACGATAATCACGCTTTGCAATTCGTGACTCAATAGGAGAATTTGAACCAAAAACATGCTAAATGGGTTGAATACATGCATAATTTTAGTTTTGTGACTAAGCATATTTCTGGAACTTCTAACAAAGTTGTTGACACTTTGAGTAGGAAATTTTTGCTTATGCAAGAATTTAGAGTTAATAATTTGGGTTTTGATAACCTCAAAGAAATGTATGGGGATGATCCAGATTTCAAAGAGGCATATGAGGTGTCTGAGAATCCAATTCTCAGGGAAAAAATCCAATGGACAGAGTACATGATCTAGGATGGACTATTGTTTAGGGGAAATAAACTATGTATTCCGAAATGCTCCATGAGGGAGAATTTGATGAAGGAAAAGCACAACGAAGGATTGGTTGGACACTTTGGTCATGACAAAACATTCTCAAAGTTGAATGGCTCATATTACTAGATAGGGATGAGGATAGATGTGAAGAAATTTGTGGACAGGTGCAGAATTTGTCAGCACACAAAAGGAAAAAGGTATAACGCAAGGTTATATCAGCCATTACCCATACCTGAAAGGCCGTGGGATGCAGTGAGCATGGGTTTCATATTAGGACTGCCAAGGACACAAAGGGGATATGATTCAATCTTTGTAACGGTAGACATATTATCAAAGATGGCACATTTCATACCATGCCAGAAAACTAGTGACAAAACTCATATTGTGATCTTGTTCTTCAAATAAGTCGTCAGACTTTACAACTTGCCAAGGAGTATCGTTTCTGATCAAGATACCAAGTTCGTAGGACATTTATGGAGGACCTTATGGAAGAAGCTAGGGACAAACTTGTCTTTTAGCTCCATGTATCATCCTCAGATGGATGGATAGACAGAGGTCGTGAACAGGAGCTTAGGAGATTTGTTAAGGAGCTTAGTGACTGAACACCATAGTCAATGGGATCACATTCTGCCACAAGAGGAATTTTCTTACAATGATTCACTCAATAGAAGTACAGGGCAGATTCCATTCCAAGTTGTATATGGAATGCAACCAAGGGGAGTCTCTGAATTGAAATATTCAGAACAAGTTGAATTCAGGAGTGCTAGTGCAGAGGACTTTGCAGAAGGAATGAAGGATATTCATAGCAGAAACAAGGAGCGATTGCAGAGTTCAAGTCAAGAGTACAAGCATAGAGAAGATCAACACATGTGAGAACTTCAATTTGAAGTTGGTGAATTGATTCTTGCACATTTGAGGAAGGAAAGGTTCCCAAGGGGAACATACAACAAGCTAAAGATGAAAAAAATTAGATTGTGCAAGGTCATAAGGAAATTTGGGGCAAATGCATATGAGATTGAATTACTCAATGGGGTCAGAATCTCTCCGATATTCAATGTCATTGATTTGTACCCTTATAGAGCTGAAGAAGCAGGAGTGAAGGGTGAACATGAAGAAATTCCATGGACGAAACAAATGCCTGTAGCTGAAAAGACACAGATGGAAAGCATAATTGACAAGAGAATTAGCATAAAGACGAGGAGAAAAGATTATTTTGAATACTTGGTCAAGTGGATAGGACATCCAGTTGAAGATGCCAGTTGGGAGGATGAAGCAGCAATTCAAAATCATGGACAGACCGTGCAAGAGCTTATGAACAGGAGTTCATGAAAATTTTCAAGCGAGGGAGTATGATGCAGGAGCATCATATAAAGCCCAAGTGCATGCCTGAAACCAAGGAGACAGCTGGACGGGCAGATGAAATTAAATATGTTTTTGTGAAAACATTGTGAATTTCAAAATCTGAAGCATTAATGTAATATATTGGAGGAAAGTGCAGTTGCATTTATGCCTCAAAGATCCAAATTGGTTTTGGAGCATATGTTCTTATCCACCGGATGTAATAGGCATTTATTTGTGTTTAATGAAAGTAGGTATATTTAATTTATTATATTAGACAGTCATAGAAGCGTAGGAGGGAAAACGGGTCATAGACACCCTCACCTTGTATCATTGTATTATTATTCAGAATTCATATGTTGTAGAGTTGTAGAGAAGAATATAGGAAGACAGAGAATTTTATGCATTTTAGTTGTAAGTTTCTATGTACAGGAGCAATGGAATTAATAGAAGAAAGCTTTGATTCCAATCTACGTGTTTGTTATGGTTGTTGGAACCACATGTTAAATGGTATGTTGCAAGCTTGTTTTCATTCTCTGTATGCATTTTTCTTCAATGCTATGTGTGTGTGTGTGCTCTAGAATTATATGTTGAATGTTTGAATTCTAGATAAGGGGAGAATGTGTTTCAGTTGTTTCTCTTTTTGAGAACTCCTGCAAAGAGTGCAGTGGAGGGCCCGCAAGGAGTGCGTAGACTAGGCTCTAAGTTTCATCTCAGAACTTTCAGAGGAGATTCAAATTTGTATATTTACAGGCAAGAGTGCTAGTAGAGAACAGAGTCATGCAAAGTGTGTGCAGGTTGGGATAAGGGAACAAATTACTTCAAAATCATAGGGGAGTTGAAGAATTCTCTGTTGCAAAGAGTGCACAAAGCCGAAGACCCAAATAACCAGAGGTTATTTGAAAAAATTTCGCAAGGAGTGCGTGCAGGGACCCTTTTGGAATCCTTTAGTTCGCAAGGGAAATCTCAGAATGTATAGAACCTATGAAGTGTTCAAAGGGAGGTGGAGGTCAAAATCATCTCACAGAATTCAAGTTCAGAAGGAAGGACTCCAAGTCATTTGGCCAGAATTCCTTGAGAAGTTGAAATGGACGGTGGAATCGCTTCAAGGAGAAGTGTGGAAGTTCTGTGGACCATTGGATCTGATAGACCAATAGAGGGATTAAGACTGAGTGTCTTGCAACACCCATAAGCTCAGGAAGGATAGTGACCGTCAGATCTGGATCAACGAAGACCATTGATCTCATATGTGAATTCGCGTATTGGAGTTCGAGAAATGGTGTGACCGGTGGTTTGGTTCAAGTGTTGTAGATTTTCGATTGGCGAAATCCTGATACAATGAGGGTCGTTGGATTGAGAGAGGCACACAACCATCGATCGCGTCGAAGGCACAATTTCAGAGTTGGGGATTTGTAGAAGGAGAGGAATGGTTATTCATTGTTCTCTCAAGTTGAAAAATCCTAAGACTCATGTGAATAGGTGGAAAGGACCCACTCTGTAAATGGATTAAACAGCGGGGACAGATGGCATGTGCCTGTCGCTTTGGGTGGAGTCAACCTTCATTGACATATTGCGTTTCAGGGATTCACAAGGGAAGAGCACGAGATGTTGGCGCTCCAACTCCTGAAGTTGCTTGTTGCAAAAGGTGCTTGCGTTAAGGCTTGGCTATGGTCACATTGGAAAAGAGGCTGAAGAAGGGGCTTACACCTTAATCCATTTGCAATTTCACGTTTCGGTTATTGCCAAGAGCTGTGGCATTGCATTCGAAGTGCCCAAATCGTGAGACCCAAAATCCTTTGCTGGTTTACACAAGAAGTTCAACTAACCCTTGTCGTGGTTTAGAGAAGATCCTGAGTGGATCTCAGCCTAAGGGCAGGAGGTCTACCCCACATTGAGTGTTTCACATGTTAAATTGTTGTTTCTTAGCTAGATTTATTCGACAAATTGGTTGATGTTTTGAATCATAGCATGTTAGTAATTAGATTACAACTCTATTAAGTGAGTTATCATTTTCAGAGTTTCAATGAATGAGTGAAAAACTTGATTATTGTAGCACTTTCTATAGACTCAGATTTTCTTTAACTGAATGATCTACACAATTCGAAGCCTCTACAACTATCTGCATAAAATTTGCTGACATTCTTGAAATAGAAGAGGAATCCTCATTTGATAAATTAATGTCAGACTAAGGTTGTTTTTAGGACATCTTTAGAGCCCAAACTTTTGGCGTTATTGTCGGGGAGAATGTCAAAGATAACATAGGTTGCTTCTCTGGAGGATGAGGTATTGAAAATAGAAGGTAAGAACCTACGTAGGCAACAAGTAAAATGCTTGTGCCAACACCTACCTTCCGCTAATGAATAGAGGTTATATAGGTGCATATAATTTGTGTCTATGTGTATGACTAAGAAGAAAGAACCTGAAAAAAAAAAAAAACCCCACCAAAACCTACAAAATCTCAGGGCCCAGTGCCCCCTAGAAGGAGCACTTTCATAGACAAAATCATCCGAAAAGATGAATATCAAGCCTCGGTTGGACCTCGAAAAGGTTCAACTTGAATTCCTCAAGTAGCAAATTCACCAGCTACAGCTCATGCTAAGGTTCACAACGGAACTGAAGGGACTGAACAAAGTTTTCAAAATACACATACCCCACCCCTTGGTCCTTTAGACGAGGGAAATTTTTGTAATTTGGAAGAAGGAGAAGAGGAAACCAGTGGAATTGTTGAGGCAAATCCACCACCACCTTAACCTGGATCTCTTGTGATCCTGATAGGAGAAGGAACACCTGAAATCCCAGATAGAGGTAGTGCGATTAAATATCCTAAGGGACCAAGTAATCCACCACCCCGAATAGAACACCTAGACAAATAAATCCTTGAAGGCTATTGGCACATCTTCGACCAAATGACATAGCTAAATCAGCTGCAAACCCAGACTTACAGTTTGGAGTACCCTATAGTTGATATAATTGCTAACTCCCCAATGAAATCCATTCCATTACAAAATCTTCCAACCTTCAACGGATTGATCTCAGAGGACCCTGATGCGTTATTATTCGAGTTTGATGTCCTGTGTAGAGGTTATGAATACACCTCTGAACCCCAAAAACTGAATCTATTTCCTTCCACTTTGAAAGGAGTAACTTTACGATGGTTTATGGGATTAGGGGGAGGAACTATAAATTCATGGGATGAAATGAAACAAGCCTTCCTTATGAAATATCAGGACTATTGTAGAACCAGGGATTTAAAAGATGAAATATTTAAAATGACTGCAAACGAAAATGAAACAATAGAAGAATATGTTGAAAGGTTTCAATATAACTTTCAGAGATCACCTTATGGTACATTGCCAGGTGAGGTACTTAAAGACACTGTAATAAAAGGTATGAATGATGAATGGGTATAAACATTGAATTTAATCTGAGAAGGATATATTTATCAAGAAACATATAATGATATTGTCCAATTATGCATCAAGTGTTAATGCGGGAATACACGAACCAGATCAGGAATACGAGCTCCCAACACCAGAAGTAGCAACATTACTAGCGGGAGTGTCACCCGAGAAGAAGTTGGTAATCTATTAGAAAATTTTAAAACAAACATTTTGAGCACTCTGACTACACAATTGGATGTTCTATAGGTTAAATAGAAACAAGAAGAAGCAGAACAATCAATGGCCATATTTTGTCCACAATGCAGAAGGAAGCATGATTCGAGGGAGTGTCCCTTGGATGTGGTTAGTATTTTCACCATTTGTGCCGAAGATCATGTGATATAACAATGTCCATCACTCCTAGGACTACAGGTTGTCCTTAAAGAAGTAGAAGAGGAAACAAAACCAGTATATATGATGGCCCAACATCGCCAGTGGAAAGCTCAACCCCTAGGTACACTACAAGATCCCTCTTCTTTCTTTTTTGGGTAGTATAATCAACAACATAGTTATAGAAACACATGGTAGGGCCAACCATTTGCTAACCGCACTTGACAGTCCCAAAAATATTATTTTTCACCCTAACCAAATCAACCGATTGCTAATCCTGCTTGGTCTAACCCGCAAATACCCTACCCCATTTTGGCAGAATTCAAATAACAACCCCTATCCTTCACAGTGGACTAGCATAGCTACCCAAACCCCCAATTGGGCTAAAAAATGGTAGCGCCCCATGGGACTGACCAATCAACCTATGGGAATGGCTCCCCAAGATCAACCCATTTTACAAACCCCACTTCAATTACCTTAGAATCCTCAACCTCAAATGTGCCCTCAATTACCAACTCAACCCTACCCAAATCCTAATAATAGACCAGCCCAGCTCATGCAAATTTTCGAGAATTTTGATGGTGAAATCAAGTCTGTAGGTTGCAACGAACTCCGGTTGAGATCAGGGTGTATAATTTATCCCGAGGAAAGCGACATTCAACAAAAACAGGAGAATGACAATAATATACAACCAGCAACAAAGCCATCGATTGTGGTCATAACAAAAGAAAGAGAACAAGGGGAAAACACAGCAGAGCAACAGAATCCTGATGATATTCCTCCTCCCTTGTTTCCCGAGAGGCTAATGATAGAAAAAAAAGTTGTATATCCTAACTTCAATATCATCGGGGAACTAAATAATCTATATGTTAAAATACCACTCCTACAGGCTCTGCAAGATATTCCTATTTATGAAAAAACAATTAAAGAATTATGTTGGAAGAAACCTATTAGGAAAACTAAGAATCTATCAATTGTTCATTTGGTAGGAACTTTGTCTGACCTTATTCTAGGCAAGAAGGAGTCGGTCAAGTACACAAACCTAGGGAATCCCGTGGTAATAGTTCAGATACAGGGTTGTTTTTTTCCAAATACACTGGTAGATTTGGGGGAAGCCATTAATATTATGACCATAGAGACATGTAATTTCTTGGGTATCACCTCCTTCAAACCTACTTCAATTATGTTAGAAAGGGATGATATATCGATGGTTAAACCAGTCGGCACATTACAAGATATAGCAATTTCAGTCGACTCTTGGGAATACCCAGTTGATTTTCTAGTTATCAACCCAAGAAGTAGACTTGATGGACACCCATTGATATTGGGAATACCATGGCTCACAAAAGAATATGCATACATAGGATGTCTCATAGGCAACATGACAATTTCTAGAGGAAATGATACAAAGAACCTTATCATGTATCCTCTAGCTAAATCGAGTCTTCCTATATATCAGCAGTTGCAACCACCTAGATATACAGAAGAAAACCTAAGATCTCCTCTCACACTGGAAGAATCTCTTGGGATCAAAAACCAACTAGAAGATGATGTAATCAATAGCTTCATTAACAACCCAACCGTTATAGGCAACCCAACATATAAAATAATAAAAGTTGTTTTAGATAACGAATCACAGGGATATCCTTTGGAGGAATTGATGGAGCAATAGATTCCCACTACTGTTGTCCATAAGAACATTTCAGTTGAAATTGCACTAGGAAGGTTTTTGAATATTAATGCTAACTTGAATGAGCAACAACAACAAAAATTGATTCAGATCCTTTCTAAATATCAGCAGGCTTTTGCTTGAGAGTATCTCAACGTGAAGGGAATTGATCCCCAACTCTGTACACATCATATCTATATTGAGAAAGATGCCCGACCCATCTGAAATCCCCAACAAATATTGAACCCTCATCTCATGGATGTTTTTAAAGAAGAATTACAGAAACTGTTCGATGTAGATTTTATAAATCCTATTTCAAAAAATCGATGGGTCTCTCCATTAGTAATCGTCCCCAAGAAGAATGGGAAGTGGTGACTATGTGTAGATTACAGATAAATCAATAAAGATACTCATAAAGTCCACTTTCCCCTACCTTTTATTGATCAGGTCCTTGATACTCTAGCCGGAAAGCAATTTTTCTCCTTCCTAGATGGTTTTAGCGGTTATAATCAGATTTAGATTGCTCTAGAAGACTAGGATAAAACTACATTTACATGTCCCTAGGGTACCTTTGGATATAGAGTATTTCCCTTTAGATTATGTAATTCTCCATCTACATTCCATAGATCTATTTTAAGCATATTTTCTGATTTGATTAATGAAGGACTTGAAGTTTACATGGACGATTTCACCCCTTATGGCACTGACTTTGATCAAGCTCTAAGAAATCTAGAGAAGGTACTAGAATGATGCATTGCTACCAAGTTATGTTTGAGTCATAATAAGTGTCATATGATGATGAATAAAGGTGTGGTACTAGGACACTATGTTTTTGTAGATGGAATCAAGGTAGACCCATCAAAAATAGAGGTAATCCTTAATCTGCCTACACCTCGTACACAAACTGAGGTAAGTAGTTTCCTTGGCTGTGCAGGATATTATCGCAGATTCATATAATTTTTTTCAAGAATATATTCACCTTTACATTATTTAACTGGTAATGTGGAATTTCAGTGATCTGACAAGATTGATGTTGCATTTGCAGAACTCAAAAGGATGGTTTCAACAGCACCAGTGATGAGAGGACCAAACTGGAAATTACCATTTCATATCTCTTCAGACGCATCATATATTTCCATAGGTGTTGTTATTGGACAGGAAGAAGATAAGAAACCCTATGCTATTTATTTTATTAGCAAAAATCTTACTCCTATTGAATTAAATTACGTAGTAATAGAAAAATAATTTATAACTGTTATACATGCTATTAATAAATTTCGCCACTATATAATGGGCTATCCAGTTATCGTGTATATTGATCATTCTACTATTAAATATTTAGCTAACAAACCAATTAATAATGGATGGGTTACTTGGTGGTTATTACTATTGCAGGAATTAAACATCACCATCAAGGATCAGCTCGGAAGAGAGAATCTTGTTGCAGGTTTCTTGTCTCGGGTACCCAAAACAGATAACTCTTTGACAGTTGAAGATCAATTTCTAGACGAACACTTGTTCATTGTCACTATTAAGACACCGTGGTACATTTATGTGGTGAATTATCTGGCAGTAGGGAAACTAATAACACATATGTCATCAAGAGAAAGGAAACTAATCGTTCACTTGGATTGGTGGATATCTTTTCCACACAGGATCTAATCTTTAGATCCGAAGATGTGTAAGAGATGAATAAATTTACAATGTCTTGAAGGCAATTCATGATGAGCCTTGTGGCAGAAATTTTGCAAACCACAGAAATGGGCATAAGGATTTACATATGGGATACTATTGGCCCTCAATAGTCAAAGATGCAAAAAAAAATGTCTAGGCCTGCGATAGCTGTCAAAGGATGGGTCGACTAGGCTAAGTTGATGAGATGACCCTACAAGCACAATTAGTGGTAGAACCTTTTGATAGATGGGCATTGGATTTTGTTAGCCCCTTCAACACAAAATCAAACTAGAAAGAATATATACTAGTTGCAACAGACTATATGACCAAGTGGGTAGAAGAAGTAGCCTTGCGAAACGCAACTGAGAAAGCAGTCATCAAGTTCCTCTTTGAATTATTTGTACGCTATGGATTACCCAAGGAAATAATCACTAAAGGGGGTTCACTATTCACAACACATAAAATCATGACCACTCTGCACAATTATCACATTAAACACAAAGTTACCTCCCCATATCACCCACAAGAAAACATACAACTGGAAAGTACCAATAAAATCTTAGAGTCAATCTTGACAAAAACTATCTCAAAAAACTGTCAAAATTGGGCAGCTGAGCTTCCAAATGCCTTATGGGCCTATCGCACAACATGGTGTAACACTATTGGCTACTCTCCTTATCACCTAGTCTTTGGCAAAGAACCTATTTTTCCAATTGAATTTGAAATCAAGACTCTAAGAATGGCCCAAGAAATTGGACTAGATCTTATAGAGGCACACACACAACACTTACAATAGCTCAATGAGTTAGAAGAAGCACACCTGTTCTCCCTTTAGCACACAACTGTTATTCAGAAGCAGAGAGCTAGCTGGCACAATAATAATATCAAGAAGAAATCCTTCCAGAAAGGTGATTAGGGGCTTCTCTACGATTCCAGATTTCAGGATTTTCCTGGAAAATTACAGACAAGGTGGCTGGGACCGTATGAAATCAATGAAGTTCATAATAATGGCACTGTCACTTTAGTCACCATCAACGGTTCTGAATCTCCTTTTCTGGTAAATGGACATCGGCTACGACTCTACCATCGACCGCTTTCAAAAGAATCATTTTTCCAAGAAGTAAGTAATGATCCTAATGTTTAGATTTTAGCTGGATGGGAGGGTAACCCAACAACTTCAAATTCATAAAATTGTTGTTTTTATTAGCACTATACATATTGTATAGAATTTTCTTTATAGATTCGATTGATTTTTAGTTTTTTTTACTTCCTAGGAAAGTCACTATCAAGAGCCTTGGAGAATAAAAATTAGAAAAGATGACTGTAATGAATATAATTAACACTCTTTTATGTTCCCTATTCAAAACTTCAAATTTCTCCTATCTCACTTTAAAAAAAATCATCAAACATAAATCTTGTTTTACATAGGAGATGAATATGTCTTGTTCTGTAGCAAAAAGTTGGGTGACTGCACCAAACGAATGCGCAGCTGTATTAAATAAAGAATGAATTCATAACACTAACAAACCATCCAATACTTCAATCATCGAATAAAACTACCCATAAAAATTGAATGAATTTAGTTGATGACTAATCAATCTTAGATTCGCTAAAACAAAAATGTATGCGGGAGGTTTCCAATTATTTAATGAGATGGTTAAAACTTGAAAATCATCTTTGTCGTTCATTTGAATGGAACGACTGTCGTTCCCTTCATGTGATTGATGTTCCCTTTGTGGGTAGTGTCATCATTTGAATGGAATAACTATCATTCTTTTTGTTGTGGTTGTTGTTCCCTTTGCGAGTAGTGTCCTTCATTTGACCGAAATAACTACTGTTCCTTTTGTTGTGATTGTTGTTCCCTTTGTGGGTAGCATCATTTAGTCGAATGTAACAACTTTCGTCCCCTTTTTTGCGATTGTTGTTCCTTTTTTCAGGTAGCACTGTTCATTCGAAAGAAACAATTGATGTTCCTTTCTACGGTCTTTCCTTATTGTTGTTCCTTTCCCTTGAAAGTCACGATTTTTCATGAACAACACGTATTGTTTTTGTGACTACTCCTGATATGTTTAGCCACTCCTTTGGGTATGAACTTCCTAACTAATTTTCGATAGCATCACTTCTAGTTATCATAGTAACGATTTGTCATTTTATTTTGTGGACTATCTAGCATACCTTACCCAATTTTTTTTGGATTGATTTTTCCGAGCTATCTTAATATTTTTCGTAATCATTAACCACCATAAATCGTTTCTTTCCCCTATATATATATATATATACATAATTGAATGATAATCTGCCTTCATATCATAATAAGGAGTCTAAGGCACATTTTTACTTGGCATTCTTACACTTCTCACACCATCCCACACTCTTAAGGAGTAGATGAGCCTCCCTTAATAAAGCCCAAAAATAAACCACGGAAATAATAATTAAAGAAAATAAACTTCTCCCACAAAGGATAGGGGGTCTCATCATGATCCAACCTACCATGATCATAAGAAAATAAAATCAATGACATTCCCACTATCGATACCACACTAGGGCAATGGCCTTTGGCATTTAACGTCAAAGGACAAGAGGTCTCATCACGAGCCGACTTGTTCACTTAGGTTACGATCTAGTGAGTGGCATTGTCATTATTTGTCTACCAAACTAGGATAGTGGCATTTTTGGGAAAATATGATTCAAACTATTTACTTGAGGATACAGGCTCATCTATGGGTTAAAAGGAAACCCTGTTGAGGCTATGAACGCCTACTGGCAGCAATGTCTTTGCATGTGGTATGGGAGTTTCTCTTAAATACGCTAAGTTTTTTTTTGTTCCTAGACTTCCTTTCTTAACAAATAGGCTATCATTCCAGTTATATTTAACACAAGGGAAAGAAGCAAAGTTATGACATGTGGAATATTTATAAAACGTGAAAAAATTTAGACTATTCAGAATGTTTGTCCGTCAACATTTTTGAACATAGGTATTTAAACTTGTACTTCCCACAAAAAAGTGATTATTGTTCATGATTACCGTTAAAGTGCTTTGAAAGTTATTAATGATTGTTCTCCCAACGGCGTCGACGTAGTAATTAGCCCTCACTTGAACTACCTGCCATCATTACACTCACACATATTGACGGTCAAGGTCGACATTTTCATTTATCAGGGGGTGGATATTCTACATGTTTATCGATAGATCATAATGATTACAATTAATGGGAAAATTTATATTTCTATATACATTTGTCGTTCTGTGATTTTTACCATTTCTGGTAATATTTTCTCACAAGATGGTCTAACTAAGTTTGCAGTCAGGAACGATAGTTGTGATGACTTGTTTACAGAAGACATGGGTGGCTGAAGCATCTGCCGAGAGCCCACATTGCTGCAAGTAACTGACCAAGCAAGGGAAATTTTACATCGTCTGGGGTGGACAAAATATTTCAATAGATTGCAGGGATACAACATAAATATCACACTAGATTTTTTCCAGAATTTATAGAGGGGAGTCTCAGTGATTCGAGACATACAAATTCTGGTCACTGAGGAAATTATAGTGGAGGTAACATGACTCCCAAATGAAGGCACACAGTGGACCGAGAAATACACAGCACTTAAGGAGGTTGTGGATTCCTTTGCAGAACCAGGAGAAGAGCTCAACAAAAAAGGGAAAGGACTCAGCCCCACTACTCTCAACAAGCCATGGAGGGAGATAGTAGGAGTAATATAGAGATATATCACAAGTGATTGGAGATAAGATGTGGTGAGACCGCACCACCTAAAACTACTAGCAACACTAAAATAGAGGTCAATGATAAATTTTCCATTCTTTTTAAATGCCATGCTGCATGAAGTTGCTAGAAGGACCCAGAAGGCCAAAGACCCTATCAATATAATTAGTCACCATGGAATAGTAAAATTAATAGTAAACATGTCCTTGATCCAAACACAAATAATTTGGGGATATTTAATTAAGGCCGACAGGACCCTACAAATTGAACAACTTGAAATCCACCATGAAATTCCCCCACAAGGAATTGAGGCAGCCCGGGTAGAAGGAGACAATGCCCAAATTGAAATTCCAGCACCCCAGCTTGAAATAGAATCAGACCCCATACATTTGGTAGAAACTCGGACCATACAGGTAGAAACATCAAATAAGAAGATACATAGGACAATCTTTGTTCCTGAAACCTCCACTAGAAAAAGGAAAAGAGGAAAAAAGACAGTCCAACTTGAAAGCACTCAAGAGACTATGAAAATAGAACATCCCTTAAAATAAAACACTCAGGAGATTGTACAGACAGAGTAACCATCACTTGAAAACCTTACAGAACATTTCTTCAGAAGTTATGAAGTACAGATGGCTCAAGTACTAGGAAATTTAGGGACATCAATTGCTGAAGACACAGATAGGTCTGCACCAACTTCTTCCCATTCAAACCCTGTCTTGGACCTTCCTGATATGGAGATGCCATCTCCTAAAGGAACAGAACAATCATAACATCACATTGAGATAAATAGTCCTTTGGAACAAACATAGCACCTAGAAGAAAGAGGGGATGAGTCATCAGTTGATCAAGGTGGAGAAGACCTTGAAATTCCCCATAAACAAAATAAAACAGCAGGCAAAGGTAACAATAGAATCAAAAAATTTAAACAGGAAAGCAAGATATTTAGGAAAAGGGTTAAGAAATTAAAATCATTAAAACAAAAAGTTGGAAGATTGAAAGAAACAATCAAACAACTTAGGAAGCAGTTGGAACAGTATGACAAGGTCCATGAAAAGAAGAAATCCAAGAGGCCTAGAATACAGGGAAGAAATCCACTTCCTAGAAGAACAGTTCACACCAGTTCTGTTGGAACACAAACAAAATTGCATTATCCTTTGGAAACAGTTGAGATAGAAACTCAGACAGAGGTTCCAGTAACATAAGCGACAATTGTTCAAACTGAGGGAGTGTTCCCTACAGATTTTCTTGCTCCTTTGGAAACAATTGAAATAGGAACCCAGACAAATGCTCCAACAACAATAGAAGAAGTTTTTCATACTGAGGAAGCATTTTAGTCCCCTGAACATGATGTTATTATTAGCAGGTTGGAGGCAGAACTGATGCAATCCCAACAAGCCCTAACTCAATGCAGAGATGAAATGGTAACAGTGGTAAAACATCAGAAATTTGTCAAACAACTTCAAGCCATGTCAGCAACAGAGAATGATACCTTTGTTGATATCAACAGAGCTAAAGAAAAGGTGAAAAAGGTACAGGGACAACTTGATGGAGCCTTGGAGTAGATCAAAGAAAATTTCTCTATTTATTTTGATATAGTAGCTTGCAGGGATACTGATACTAATTACACCTTATTTTTATTAGAACACTATGTGTTGCTAAGAGTGAAAGATATTAGAGCAGGAAAACCTTTTGAGTTTACCGCCGTTTTTTATTTTGTTTCATGTCTTAGAGAACAAGAGGAGGGAGTACAATACATTTTGTGTGAACTATACCTTCACAACTTCATCCTAGGAGAAAACAGAAAAGAAAACCCTAATCCTTTCACTGGGGACATCCAGTTTCAAGCATTCTCATCTTTTGCCAAAAACCAAACCAGGTGGGCTAAAGCACACAAGGTTTTCATGAAAAGAGAGACTGGATTAGACCTATGGATTAGAGGGGAACCTCCTAAATCCCTTGATACCATTATGCAACACATGACATTCATGAAGAGAGAGAAGGTTTTAGAATCTTTGGCTCCCATCCACAGACATGTTGTACGTTCAGGTCTATAGTATTTTAGAGAGCTTAAAGAAGATGCCATTTCTGCTTCCAAACTAAGATGGGATGTCTCCTCAAATGCAGTCAAGAATAGGGAACCATTTGGTTTCATAAATTTTCATGCATCCACCTTCAGATTGGAGAGGTATACCAGAATGATTCTTGATGAAGGGTCTTCCTGGATTGGAAGCAGGTACAGTCCTCCCATTATTTGGTATCCTCTAGAGGGTTATCAGAGTAATTATGAAATTCGTAAGAAGGAGGAAGATGCCACTTTTGGAGATCTTAAAGGTAAGAATGGGTTTAGGAGACCTTGAGAAAATACCTCTCATCCCTTTAGCATCACTTCTTTACATGTAAACTATCTTCTTGCATGATGACATGCAAAACGGTAAGCTGGGGGGTATGTTGAGTTGAGAAAAAGGTACAAATATTCTCCTTATTACCATGGTTTATGATATATTCTTGATTGACTTTTCTGTTAATTAGAAGTAATTAGGAAATAAAATGATTAAAAAGTATTTTAGAAATATTATTGAATGATATTATTTATTTTCTGAAGTTTGGCTTGAATTGTTGTGATTTTATGCAGAAAATGGACAATTGTTGCTACCTCAAGACAATTAAAGAGATTCTGAAGATACATAAGCTATTGAAGATCGATGGAATCAGGCGCAAAACAGTTTAAAGGAAGATTGACTCTTTATTTTGTAATCTTTATAAATAGTAAAAGAAATCTTGAGGATCTCTCGATCCTCAAGATAGCTTAATTTACTCATGTCATTGTAATATATAGAGGATGATGAACAATGGAGAGGAATCGAAGAGTTTCAATCAAACATTCATATTTCTGAATTACTCTGTACAAGCAGTCCATTGTAAATGATTTATCAGTCATGGAATTAATGAAATCCTTTAGCATTTTGATCATCTTTGCATACTGAGTTTTTAGTAGCAGTATCTTCTGAAGATCATGGGCCCAGTCAAAAGGAGTTATAGTCTCATCTATAATCGTATCAATTCCATTTCAGTTTTGTAATTTAAATTTCTTTGCAATAGTTAAGATAAATTCATGAGTGTGTTGATTCGTTTATAAATTAGCTATGATGCTCATTTGCAGAGAATGGATATTTTATTCACAAGTTATAGATTGTTGTTCCATTTCCAATTACTGTTATTTTATCGCTTGTGGATTTCTTTCATTTCCGTATATGTTGTTCATTTTTATCAAATTTGCATTTGTTGTTCCTTTTGTTTAGATCACATTTGTTTTTCCTTCTTACATATACAATAATTCATTGTTTTTTTCCAATAGGTTAAATAATCATTGATAGATTGATTCATTGAGTGTTTCACAAGTTAAATTATTGTTTCTTAGTTAGATGAATTAGAAAAATTTGTTGATGTTTTGATTCAAAGCATGTTAGTAATTAGATTACAATTATGTTAAGTGAGTTATCAGTTTCATAGTTTCAATGAATGAGTGAAAAACTTGATTATTGCAGCATTTTAGATAGACTCAGATTTTCTTTAATTGAATGATCTACACGATTCAAAGCCTGTACAACTATCTGCATAAACTTTGTTGACATTCTTGAAATAGAAGACGAATCCTCGGTTGATAAATTAATGTTAGACTAAGGTTGTTTTTAGGACATCTTAAGAGCCCTACAAGGCCTTTCTTAATTAGAACCTTTTTTATTTCCAGGATAGTTTCAGTTTTGTCTTCTATCTCTAGCTCCTCTAACTCCTGATTGTTTTTATAATTTAGAAACCTGATAAGATCTGTGGCTTCTGTTGGCTTTTCTCTCAATTCTTCCTTAATTCTTTCAATGGATCCTCTAGATTTCTGAATTAACTCATGCTGCTCAAAGATAATTTGTATATAAGGCCAAATCTTTGTCATGGATTTATTGATGTATATCCAAATATTTTCCTTAGCTTGGGCTAAGGTATTAGCCGTGGATTTTTCTTTTCCTAACTATTGTAGTCGTTAAGCCTCTAAGATTTATGTATTTCAGCCTGATGACAATTCTCGATCCGTGATTTTTGTTCCTATAATGACTTTACTTCTTCTTGTAAATTTTTTATTTATAATCCTTGTATGGACATGTCCTCCATAGCTTTCAACAATTTATCTGAGGCATATGAAGTTTGTGTTGGGGTTGATGTTGATGTAGCAACTTCTATTGTTCTTATCTCTGTAAGGGGCACTGCATCTAGTGGAACTATGGCCAACTGTGCATTCTGCTCTTTTTCCTTAATCAACTTATCCATCTCTACTTTCATTTCCCTAATCTATGCATTTTTCTCCATAATCAATTTGAGCATTTCTTCTTTTTGGCTCTTTGTCTCAGCCACTTGTTTAGTCTGTGAATCCTCTGTTACTGGTAGTTTCAACTGTTTCATGAGTGATGCTATGTCAACATTATTCTTCTTAATCAACTCTTCTTTTGCTTTGACATTAGCTAGGTCATATCCAATCTTGAGTACTAATTCCTCTAATGATTTTATCTTATTATCCTTGGACAAAGAAGAGATATTTTCAATATTCAATTGAGATTAGATATTAGTCAGTGATACTTGTAATTTGGAAGCTGTCATTGTAGTGTTTTTTAGGGTTGAATAAATCATCTTTGTTGTCTGTCTGTGCATATCCATTTGATCAATAGTATGGAGATCCTTTATATCGAATTCAAATGAAGTCTTCTTGTAATCAACTGTTGTTTTTGGACAGGGGACATGTGCTTGTAAGAATTCCATTCGCATTCTTCCCTTCTATGTGTCAAAAGATGACAAAGTTTTGTGCTGAGCAGTAGAAGTCTGTTTCCAAAATTGAGTATAAGTACTGTTTTTGAGAAGTTCATTCTTTTGCTTAATTTCCTTATACTTATAAAAAATATTTGACTCATTTTCTCCATGAATTGATTTAGATGTTAGAGCTATGTCTGGATTCCTTTGTGAAGTTGATGATGATGGAGATCCTATAAACAAATTGGCTTACTGTGATGAAGAGTGTGGTCCTTCCAAGACTATTGTAGACTGCATTTCTCCCTCTTTAAGAAGACCTGTTGTAGGAATGGTTTTAGTCTTCTTTCTATATAGTTGAAAATCATCTGTTGAGACCTTTGTGAATGAAGGAGAGTCTTCATTCCTTGATCTTTTCTCTACATGTTTATGAGGTGTGATGGTCTGTGAAGTGGTCATAGAAAAAAAAAATTCTTCTACTTATTGCAAGGTGTTCTCTTCCCACTCAGCTTGGTTCATGTATTTTTCAATCTTCAGCCTTTGTGTATGCACATAAGGAATGGTCTTCTTATTGGTCCTCTGATCTGGATTATTTTCGGCACGAAATGAGAGCGGAGATATAATAAAGAAATGCACATATATGTTGTGGATATCCAATAATATAACATAAATGTGTCACAGATGCAACCATAAACACAGAGATACAATAATACACGATTTCTATTAATGAAAGAAATGTACAGAAACTGTAAACATACAGAGTGAAAGACTTACTAGAATGGTGGCAACATATCTCTTAGAAAAGATGTGTCTGTTACTCGCATTCGCAAGAAGATGATTACAATGAGGCTCTGAAGGCATTTTCACAATAAAAAAAATTCAAAACCCTAACCTCAGAAGATGAAAAGCCAACAGTTTTGTGGACCCCATTTTGGGTAGTTTGGTGTATCAACTTCCTGGGGGTGTAAATTTGGCATACGATCTTCGTTTGGGGCGCACGATAACTCGTTGGAAAGGTATCATCAAGGAGATTCATTTTGGTGGCTCAATCAGAGCAAGCTCTATCCCAAAAAACATTCATTTAGGCCCTCAAAATGGCCTGGGAAGTTAAAAACTGCTAAAAATAGTAAATTACCAAAGTTGCTAGAAAACTGTTTTGAGCCAGTTAGAAAAGGTGGCTGGCCACCGATATCCACCTAGATCAATCCTCCCTCCTTAGGAAGAAATGGTATCCATTGCATTGAGTTCCCGAGGGAGAGAGAAAAGTGTTTGTTGAATCTGCATCTTGATGAGTTGCTTGCCTTGTTGGAGAAGTTGTGTTTCTTAGCTTGTTGAAGGTTGTCATGAACCTGTGGCTAGAAGGATTGGACCTTTTTAACTAGTATTCCTACATGAGATCTTGTGTGCGGAAGAAATATTTACACTTTGCTGCAATCTTGTCGACCTTCTTTTGTTGGATAGAAGGTGCTTGGGCCGAGGCTGTAGTGGTTACAATATCCTTCTATTCACCTTTTAAACAGATTGTGAATAAGCTGAATTTTGTAATATGAGATACTACCTTGCGGCATTGTTTAGGTGGAACAATAGTCAGAACTACCTCTGGTATTCTATAGAGATGATCCCCCAAAGTAACAATGACACTATGGGGTTGAGACTCATAAACAACATGGCGTCTTCACATATATGGTTGGCCCAAGAGAACATCACAGACATATAATGTGGCAACATCACATAATACCTCATCCTTGAAGGGATGTATGTCGTATGACAATCGACATTGTTGGATGAAACAAAGATCTCATCCTTGGCGAAGCCACCCGATGTTGTATGGTTGCGGGTGTGGTGTTTTCGACAATCCCAACGATTTGATGACCTCTGCTAAGATGATTTTCTTCTAGCTTCTTCTATCAATAATAAAATTCAACAGGGTCCCCTTCACCCATATATGTGAATGAAAAATGCACTCCCCCTCTTCAGGATATGTTGGTTCTTCTGGTTGAATTACTGCGGTCGTGACAATAGCAGTGGGGTTTGCGTCGATGATCTGTCTTTTACCAGTATTTTCAAAATCATATTCTGAGTTAGGGTTCGACTCCTTGTCTTTGATCTTGACCACTAATGACTGTTTTGAGCGACATTCCTCGGTGTTTTGCCATGGGATTTTTTGGAAATCGCACCATTTTCAAGTTTCCTTCTTTGTCTTTTCATGACCCTTCTTTTCCTATGGCTTGGATTGATATTCAGGAGACTGTTTGTTAGGTCCGTCTTTTTCATACTTTGGTTGTTGCGGATTTGTAGACCCGAACTCCCGTTTGTTCTAGTGCTTAAATTTATGCTTGATTTTAACAGCATATAGATAAGCAGCACCGAGTGATGAGATGTCGAGAAAATCCATTTCAGTTTGGATGTATCTGTGTATAGCCCCACGGTATTTCATAACCAAATGTCATTCGGAGTCTTTGATACCCAACTTGGTGCGCAAGGTATGGAAGGTATTGGTGAGCTATAGAACTTCTTGGCCCCTCTCTTGCTGCAATGCAGTCCATCTCATGTACTGGTCCTCATAGTTTCCAACAGGGTAATACTGTTCCCTTACCACATCCACAAAAAAATCCCAAGTGGGCTCGGCCTCATATATTCCAGAGTCCTCTGTGGAAATTTTCTCCCAATAAGTTTCCCACCAATTTTTGACATGGGGGAGAGCTTTAAGGAGTGTGAAATCTTTTCCCTGTCAGAAAAATTATGAATAGAGAAATAACCTTCTAACAGATTTAACGATTTGTCTAGGGCATCCGCATCTATCTGACCTTCAAATACGAGAATATCAAAATTATATTGTACCTTGAAAGGAGAGGTTCTTCCAAAATTGTTGTTTGATGAATATGCGCCTATTGCTATCAGCAGGCATTGGAGGATGTGGGAAAAATTCTCCATCATTTCGTCCCTCTGTCGCGTGAGAGCTTGCTCAAGCAACAGATTGATAGGATCATTTGCTCCATCTTTTTTCTTTTCTTCTTCAATGGAGGGTTTATTTGGCATGCGAGAGTGACTGTCTTCAAGAGAGACAAGATCGATACCCAACTTGCTATACTCAGACCTCGTCGGGGACATGCACTGAAAAATGATTAATAGCAACCTGCTCTGATACCACTGATCCAGATTATTTTCGGCACAAAATGAGAGAAGAGATATAACAAAGAAATGCACAAATATATTGCTTATATCCAATAATATAACAGAAATGTATCAGAGATGCAACCATAACACAGAGATACAGTAATACAGGATTTCTATTAATGAAATAAATGTACAGAAACTGTAAAAATACAGAGTGAAAGACTCACTAGAATGGTGGCATCTTATCTCTAAGAAGAGATGTGTCCGCTACTCGCATTCACAAGAAGATGACTACAATGAAGCTCTGAAGGCTGTTTCACAATAAACAAAATACAAAACCCTAACCCTGGAAGATGAAAAGCCAACAATTTTGTGGACCTCGTTTTGGGTATTTTGGTGTATCAACCTCCTCGGGGCATAATTGTGGCATACGATCTCCATTTGTGGTGAAAAATAGCTCGTTGGAAAGGTATCATCGAGGAGATTCATTTAGGGGAATCGGTCAGAGCCTTAGTCTATCATTAAGAAGCTCGATCCCAAAAACTTTCATTTAGGCCCTCAAAATGGCCTCGGAAGTTAAAAACTACTAAAAATAGTAAATTACCAAAATAGCCAGAAAACTGTTTTCAGCTAGTTGGAAAAGGTGGGTGGCCATCGATATCCACCTAAATCATCCTCAGCTCAGAAATAATGAAAAATGGGTCATATGACCAAGTAAATCTTAGAGGAAACTTCATTTTTTTTAAGAGGATGTCTGCTTCTTCACCTACTGCTCTGTTGTTGCAAATAAATGGTCGTATCTGAGTTTTAATTATGAGCTGAGATTTTTTCTTAGCTTCTACAAAGTGGATTTCATTTGAATTTATCATCTTTATTATGTACTCAAATGTAAAAATACTCATTGGGAGATATTTAGGCAACTTGTATGGTGGCAACTCACATCCATATGTTGCTCACTATAATTCTTTATTAATTAAAACAATCAAGTGTCACATAAATTGTCAACCCAGGGAAGGCTATTTATCTCAAAGGAAATCACACACCGTATATTCTCAATCTCAAAATTAATCCAAAGTTGTAGTAAAAATAATCGTACCTTTCTTTGAACAGACTGAAGTTCTACTTTGAATTATAGTAAAAGTAATCTATCTATTGCAGAGTTTAAGATTCAAAAAGGAAAGTAATTATCAGAAGAATCCTGGATTACATTAAGAAACAACAACCTAGGAAAAAGGAACCTTTCAACACACTGCAAAGAAGACTAACTATTCTGTAACAGAGAACATGACCCTATTCCCCAAAGTAGGAACCTTTAGCACCTGTCTTTGACTATCACACTTTCATAAACTCATTCTGCAAATAGAATTACCAATCAAAATGATTAACAATTACCGAAGACTAACTATTCTATAACAGAGAACTGGACCCTATTCCCCAAAGTAGGAATCTTCAGCACCTGTCTCTGACTATCACACTTTCATAAGCTCATTCTGCAAACAGAATTACCAATCAAAATGATTAACAATTACCTAGGAATGAATTATATGAAAACTATGTAACAATCAGTGGAAACAGAGTTTCAACAAAACAGAGTTTTAACGAGGTATAGATAAAAACAATGCAAACACACTACAAAAACTAATGGGTGAATCTTGTGAAGAAGGTGGGCCCTTTCCTTCTCACAAGATTCCTCAGAAATAAAAGGAATTAAGAAGAAATGCTCAAAATGATCTTTTATTTATCTATCAATTGTGACAAGTTACAATGTCCAAAATGAACACGCTCCTTCTCTGTAATTCGCCTCTAGATAAACCTTTTGTAATATCCCCCTTCTAATGTTGATTTCTCCACTATTTAAAGAGGAGAATCCTTTTAATACAATTATGCATAAAATTACATGTGTACATACAAATCATATTCTTAGTATGATCTAATCTTCTATGCTGCAATATGATATTCTGATCTCTTGTAGAAAAATGTTGTTACAATGGTTGGAATGGTGTTGGCTTGAGGTACAGATGTTGCGGCCGGTGTAATAGCTTCTTTGTTTATCTTTTCTTGTTACTGCTGTTTGTAAAATACTGTTTCAGCATCACAAATCACAGACTGTTTTAGCAATGGGATTTGCATCTTGTTTGACTGTTTCAGCAACGTGGTCTCAAGCAGCAGCGATGGTTGGAATGGTGCTAGCTTAAGGTACAACTATTGTGGCCAGTGTAACAGCTCCTTCTTGTTACTGTCGTATGTGAAATGTTGTTTCAACATCGCAAATCACTGACTCTTTCAGCAACAGGATTTGCATACTGTTGACTGTTTTAACAACATGGTCTTCAAGCAACAATAGTATATAAACTACAGTTCAAATTGTTTCAGCAACTATATATTTCTGATTAATGGCTAAGTATGAGAGTGATGTAAAATTACATGTAAAACAAATTAAACATATAGCGAAGAGAAGAAACGTTATATACCTTTGGAGAAATAGGTTAAGGTGATAATGTAGGCTTAAATATGAGTGGGAAAAAGATGCAATGATAGCAAAAAGTATGAGAAAAAAAGTACATTATAGGGTCCTAACATCCCCCCCAACTAAAAAGGTTGCATGTCGTTAGGCAACTTCAATCTGAATCAAAATCCAGATACCGAGTCTGAGCATGCAAATTACTTAAGCAGTAGCTGTGGAAAGTACTGTCTGTTGGAGATCTGAATCCTTGAATACGTTGTAGCCTCTGCCAGGCTACTGCTTCAACCTTCTTGGGTAACTTATGATGAACTTGATACTTTTCCACTGGCATCCACAGAATGGGAAAATGGAATTGATAACCTATCCAATTTTCATCACATTGTTGGACATATTTGATGTAACTAGGTACCCGGGAGATTGTTGTCTCAAGATTGGTAGGATTAAAGGGATTGTGCTCCTGCCTCTTCTCAGAAGATTGTTTCCAAAACATGTTATTTGATTTTAGGGCAACATTATCTATGGATTTAATAAATTATTGACAATCCTGAAGTACTGTTGCCTGTAGTTTCCTTATATATTGAGTCATCTCTGGTTTCTTCAAAAATTGGTAATATTCTGCAACAAAGGTGGCAGCGTTCTGTGGTTCTGGTCGTATCCAGAGGAGGCGGTTATCTTCATTATGTTTGGCAGCTAGAAAATCGTTCTTCCACGTAATCTGGTTGGTAAGGAAGGAGACAAGTGCCTGAATCTGGATATCACCAACAAGAGGGTTAAGATTAAGCTGTTTGTTCTTAGGAATGGCTTCATTATGAAGATATACCTCACATAATAGATGTTGATCAGTAGTAGAGGCTTCTGCAAAAGTTTGAACAAAATCTTCTGGTTTGAACACTGCATAGGGTCTTCCTTCTTTAATTGATTTAATCTGAAAGAATGCAAGTCGTTCTATGAGGAAAAGAGAGTAATTTGACAATGGTTTCCTAGCAGCCAACAATTTTTGTCCCAAATCAAACATCAGGAGCAATTTTCCTTTTAACTCTTCATTCTTCTTCTTATGGGCATGAGATTCTTGGTGTGTTTGCTCCAATGCTTCCCCATTTAATAGATGTGGTTCAACCAAAGTAGTCTGTGCTCCTGCAAACTTTTGTCCTGTGTAATAGCAAACTCCTTTTTCCATTTGTCCATTATTGCTTGCTCATTCCATGGTTGAGTTTGTGTTTCAACATCACAAGTGGTAGGATGAGGTAGGATATGAGTGGCTTGTTCCACAAGAGTAGGGGTACTGATCTTGCTAGGAGGGGCAGATTCATCAATAGGCAGAGTTTGTGTTTCTGCATCGTCAGTGATAGGTCGCAGTAGAGTCTGAGTGGCTTGTTCCACAAAAGTGGGGGTACCGATCTTGACACGAGGGGCAGATTCATCAACAAACAGAGTTTGTGTTTTAGCATCGCAAGTGGTAGGCTGAGGTAGAGTCTGAGTGGTTTGTTCCGCAAAATTAGGGGTAGATTCATGAATAGGCAGAGTTTGAATAGCTTTACTAATAAAAATAAGGGCTTCTGATTTAACAATTGTTGTAGGCCAGGGTTCCTGTAGATTAACTTTGCTTTTTGGAATTTTTGAAGGTCCTATTAGTTATTGTGTAACATTAGGGCGTTCCTCTTTTTTAACTGCAAAAGTCGTAGGTGCAGGGGAAGCTTTAGGTATTGGGATTTGAACCACTTTGTAGCCTGCTTTATCATAAATATTCCCACATTGGTTGCACATATACTCTCTATACTAATCATATTTTCTGTTTTTATCTACCATGGCCACTACACGAGCTAAGGTATACAAATTAAGTTATCTTTCATAGGCTTCCTTTTCCATTACCAACTCTTGCTTGTAAGCTTCCACTTTTGATCTTAGAAACTCATTCTCTTGTAAGAGAGAGTCCATTGTTGGTTCTAGTTGTTGATCTGTCATCGGTGTATCAAGAGGGGTGACTAGTTTTTGTGTAACAGTCACAACCTCTATAGCTGGTTCTTGTGTTTCAGCTACTTGATGAAAAGAAAATAGTGTTTCAGCACCCTGGGCATGTGATTCTTGAACTTCAGGAATAAATTCAGCAGCTGGTTCTTGTGTTTCAGCTACTGAATGAGTAGCTAGTTCTTGTGTGACAGCTACTGTTGCAGCACCCTGGGCATATGATTCTTGTATTTCAGGAATGAAGTCAGCAGTTGGTTCTTGTGTTTCAGCTGTAGTTGGTTCTTGTGTAGCAGCTATAGCTGGTTCTTGTGTTTCAACTATTGAATGAGTAGCTGGTTCTTGTGTGATAGCTACTGAATGAATAGTGACAACTACTTGATGTAAAGAAAATGCTATCATAGCATCTTGGGCTTCTGGTTTTTGTGTTTCAGTGCCCGTGGGATGAACAAGTAAAAATTCTGGGGATTGGGAGGGTAGAGGTGTATGGGTTTTTAGCAAAATGGGTTGGGGGTTTCGGGTAGTGGCAGTAGTGGCTGCTCTTGTTGAAGTCCTCGTTCGTTTTTTTGGTAAAAAGGAAGGAAAAGTAGTAATTTGCTTCTTTCTTTTGTGAGTGGGTTTCCCCTCAGTGATGGGGTAGGGAGGATTATCAGGTTTGTCTGCTTCAGAATCATCACTAAGGATATGAACAGTGAGAGTAGATGATTCTGGTAAATTGTGGGATGGACTTGGTATGGTAGAAGGAATTAGATCGATTGGATCTGTAGGTAGATTAATAGGTATTTTCGGAGGGTCATGAAGGTTTTGTGGTTTCTCTTCATGAGGATTTTCAGGATGTTCAGTGGCTTTCTGAGGGGTTATGGGTGGATTGTTTAGGAGAGGATTTTGTTGGGAAAAACCCATTTGGATGAGTAATTTAACGAGACGGTGATGGGTGAGGGAAAGGATGGTATTTTTATCCTGTTTACAATAATGTGACATGTTTATAAGACATCTGAGCAGATAGTAACGAATGTTGACCAGTCTAGAATGTCGTAAATGACATAACAAGACAAAGTTAGACTGGTAAATTACCTGGTATCGGACTTCACAGGTAAGGTAGTGCTTGAAAAACTCTGCAACTTTTGGCCAAGGAGGTGGCAACGAGCTAATTCAAACACCCCTTCCTTTAGGCTCAACTTGTTCCCCTGGCAAGAGAAAATCTTGCTGGGCATTAAGGATAATGTGTTTGCGGCTGAACCAGCGAATGCCAGTGACGGGAAGACCCAAAACCTGTGCTATATCATCCTCTGTGACTGGAATCCTAACCCCTTGAACAATAGAATGGTCTTGTTGAATATTTAGAGCAAATTGAATAACCTGTTGTTGATCAAATCCCTAGAGCCTCTGAAAATAACCCAGCCAGCCTGCATGTTGAAATATTTGGTAGACTTCTAGATATAATTATAGAAGGGTTGTCGTGGTGGGTTTGTATTTTATAACAGGACCTCCCATAGCTATTCATCTCAGTACAATTCACAGTCATAGAGTCAAGTAACCGCACCCGAATAGAGTAAGTTTTGCAGATGAAGGCATGCAAATGATGGTGAAAAAAAATGAAATGATGGGTAAAACGAAGTGACGGTAGTCGGTTCGTGTGAAATGATGGGATATAATTTCGATATTCCCCCCCCCCCAACTACGGATAAAATAGTGACTTTAAGTGAATGATAGTAATGAATCAGGATCTTCTCATTAGCCATAGTTCAATTGTATTTACATATAAAGTTTACATACCTCATCTTTACCTTTGATTTGTACTTCGAAAAATATAGTGCTTGTCCATAATAGATCTGTAGTAACCATGGGAGAGACTTTGGATTTATTAGAGAAATTGTATCGAGGGTTTTTTTAATCATGAGAGAAGGTAGTGAAAGGACAAAATGTAGTATGAAAATAGGATAAGTGAGAGCAAAAGAGCTAAAGAAGATGTTTTTATTGATAGGAAATGCTGAAAAAATGGTGTTTCAGCAATAGGAAAAGAATGGAAAAATGTTTGCTAAAGAGTGATGTTTTAATAATGGAAAATACTGCTGAATAAATGGTGTTTCAGCAGTGGGGAAAATGAGGAAAAATGTTTCTGAAGAGTGGTGTTTCAGTAATGGGTAAATGAGGAAAAAATGTTGCTGAAGAGTGGTGTTTCAGCAATGGGGAAAATGGGAGAAATGTTGTTGATCAGTGGTGTTTCAGCAATGGGAAAGAAATGGGGAAAATGAGGAAAATGTTGTTGAAGAGTGGTGTTTTAACAATGGGAAAATGAGAGAAATGTTGCTGATCAATGGTGTTTCAGCAATGGGAAAGATCGGAAAAATGAGGGAAAATGTTGCTGAGGAGTGAAGATGAATGGATTGAATAAAGAGGGAGCAATGCTTAACAAAATGAAGCTTGAATATGCTTGTAGTAAGATTGTCCTTTCTTGGTAGGCCTTTTCTGGATCGAGAATCTGCAAAAGAATCAATTGTAACATGCCATTCCTTGACAGGGATTATTAGTAAAAGAAATTTAATCTAATACTAAAGAAATTAAATTCAGAAAAATTAATTGCAATGAGGGGTAGGAGGCTCCTCTAAAAAGAGATAATGTGAATCTGCCACACATGTGACCTTAAAATCTTCTTTGGAAATGGGGCGCTGGTACAGACGGAGCCGATGACCATTCACTAATAACGGTGTTTTAGAGTCATCAATTGTGAGGAGCCTTATTGTTCCATTGGGGAAAACAATGTCCACTTCGTAAGGTCCTAGCCATCTTGTACGTAGTTTCCCTTGAAATTCTTTAAATCGACAATCATACAATAAAGCCCAATTACCTTTTTGGAATTGCTTATGCTTGATGGTTTTATCATTCCATTTTGTTCTTTATTGTTGAATCATAGTTGTCTGGTGAATGGCATCTAATCTTTTTTCATCCAATTCATTAAGCTACTGCAACCTGGCTATTTGTGCATCAGTCAAATCAAAATTAACAGCTAAAGCAATCCTTAAGGTTTTGATTTCAAATTCCACAGGAAAGACAACACTTTTTTCATAAACTAATTCATAGGGGGAGAATCCTGTAGTATTTCTCCAGGTAGTTTTGTAAGCCCATAATTCTTCAGGGAGCCTTTGAGACCAATCCTTCCTATTTTCCTTCATTATTTTTGTGAGAATGGCTTCTATTACTTTATTTGTGCTTTCCACCTGTCCATTGGCTTGGGGGTGGTATGGTGTAGTCATTCTATGATGAATATGATATTTTTGAAGGATGTCTTTAAAACCATGAGAAGTGAAAGGAGGTCCTCCATCTATGACTAATTCTCTAGGCACTCCAAATCTAATAAAGATATCTTCGAATAAAAAATCTAGAACAGCTTCTTTAGTAGCTCTATGGAGTTCTTTAGCCTCCACCCATTTGGCCATATAATCTGTGTAGACTACTATATAAACTTTTTGATTGGATGGAGGGTTAATGGGTCCTACAAAGTCTAAGGCCCATCTTTCAAATGGTTCGAGTACTACCTGGGGATTTAATGGCATTTCATATCTATGATTAGGTTGACCCATTCTTTGACAGCTATCATAGGCTCGGACATATTTCTTTGCATCTTTAAAAAGTGAAGGCCAATAATATCCCATCCTGAGAATTTTATGTGTTGTTCTTTTATCAACAAAATGCCCTCCACAAGGCCATCATGACAAGATTTTAGTAAATCATAAACCTCATCTTCTCTAATGCATCTTAGGATTTCTTGATCAAGTCCTGTGTGGAAAAGACACCCACTTATGCAGCTATATTGAGCACTTTGTTGAATGATTCTTCTTTTCTCTCAGTGGGATAGGTGTGGTGGTAACTTCCCTGCAACCAAATAATTAGCGATGTCTGCATACCATGGTGAGTGAGAAGATACTGCAAATAAATATTCATCAGGAAATGAATCATCTATTGGAGTATTATCATCAAGTGTTAACCGAGAAATGAAATCAACAACTACATTTTCTTTTCCTGGTCTATCTACAATTGTAATATCAAATTCTTGTAATAATAGTAACCATCTGGTGACTCGAGCATTTGTGACAGATTTGTTCATTAAATATTTGATAGCTGAGTGATCAGTATGGACAAAAGTAGAATAGCCAGTGATGTAATGTCGAAATTTATTAATAGCATAGATAACTACTAAAAATTCATTTTCGATAACTGTATAGTTAAGTTCAGCAAGACTCATATTTTTGCTAATGAAGTAGACAGCATAAGGGAGAAGATTTTCTTCTTGTCCCAAGACAACGCCTATTGCAGTATCTGAAGCATCAAAGGATATATGAAAGGGAAGTGTCCAATCAGGTCCTCTTAGAATAGGAGCTGTAGATAATTGTTGTTTGAGTGTATCAAATGCTTCTTGGCAAAGATTAGTACACTTGAATTCAACATTTTTCATAAGTAACACAAACAAAGTTGAAGCTATTTTGGAAAAAAAATTGATAAATCTTCTATAGTATCCAGCATGTCCTAAGAAACTTCTCACATCTGTTTGGGTTTTGGGAATAGGAAGGTCTTTAATGACTTGTATATTGGATGGATCCACCTGAATTCTTTGAGATGAAATAAAATGTCCAAGTACTACTCCTTCATCATCATATGACATTTTTCTGTTCTTAAGGATAGGTGGGATTGTATATATCATTTAAGTACTTTCTCAAGGTTTTGTAGTGCTTCCTCAAAAGAGACACCATAAGGGGTAAAATCATCCATAAAATTTTCCATAGAGTCAGTAATCATATCAGAAAAGATTCCTATAACTTCTCTTTGAAAGGTTGCTGGTGCATTACATAGTCCAAATGGGAGGACTCTAAAAGAAAAAGCTCCCCATGGGATAGTTAAAGTGGTCTTATCTTGGTCTTGGGGTGCAATTTTGATTTGGTTATACCCACTGAAACCATCTAATAAAGAGAAGAATTTCTTCCCTGACAAACTATCTAACACCTGATCAATGAATGGTAATGGAAAGTGATCTTTTTGAGTGGATTTATTTAAGGCTCTATAATCTACACACACTCTCCATTTCCCATTTTTCTTAGGAACTATTACCAACGGGGAAACCCATTCACTGTCAAATATAAGATATATAAACCCTGCATTAAGCAATTTTTTAAGTTCCTCTTTAAGAATTTCTCTTAAATTAGGGTTCATTCGTCGTTCAGATTGGCAGATCGGTCGACAATATTCCTTGATATAGATACGATGAGTACATAAATTAGGAGAGATTCCCTTCATATCTATATAATCCCATGTGAATGCTTCCTTATGTTCCAGAAGTAACTTCATTAATTGTTGTGTTTCAGCAACTGTCAAGTTGGGGTTTATATTCAGTGTTTTTCCAGGTTCAATTTCTATTGGTATACTTTTAGAAGAGATGGTAGTTGATGGTTGAGGTAGGTCTTCAGAGTTAAGGTTTTCCTGGGTATCTGACTCCAAAAGTGCAACTAGTTGATTATGTGTTTCTGGAGTCACGGAGGAGGGTTCACAAATAAAATTATTAATTGCTTCATCCTCAGTGGAATCTTTAAGGCTTAAGGCTTGTCCGATAGTCAAGATAGGTTGAGTAGTTTGATCATCAAAGTCCACCCATAAGGAATTCTCATTATTAATCAAGGGTGTAGCGTGAGTGTAGAGGGTAAGCTATTTGGTCTCATATCCATTGGAAATTGTCATTGAAACAGATCTGCAGCTGATAAAGGCATCTATTGTGGCTAGCCAAGGCCTGCCCAAAATTAGAGGATGACCCCCCAACTTTGTTTTAGGTTGTAATACCACAAAGTTAGTTGGATAATTCCAGGACTCAACTGAGATGATTAGATCTTCAATGACTCCTTTGGGTTTGATTGTAGAATGGTCAACTAATTCTAGAATGGTTGGGGTATCTCTGATTTCATTCTTCTAACAGTTGTGAATTTTCAAGAGTCATGATATTGATAGCAGCGCCTAAGTATACCAGAACTCGAGGAATTATTGTTTTTCCAATTTGCACTGTGATAGTAGGATGGCTGGGATCACCATATTTAACTGTAGGAGCTTTACCCAACATTAGTGCAGACAAATCACCCAAGACATGAACTATGAGGGGATCTTTAGTTTTCCTACCGGGTTTCTTAACACAAATGTCTCGCATAGTTCTGGCGTAAATTGGTACATCTCTTAGTGCTTGTAATAGTGGAATTTTGACATAGATATTTTTTAATTCTCCTAGAAGATTGAAAGCAGGTGGCTCAGGCATTTTAGTCAAAGCTAAATGCTCAGGGAATGGTGGTTATGTTGTTTCAGCAACAGTGTTTTAGGATGGTTGTGCCTCTTCAAGTACATTGTGTTTTTTTATTTCTTCTTTGTCGGAATCAGAAGAGGTAACATCATCAATGATAGGTTCTACTATTTTCCCAGATCGTAAATGAATATCATTGCATTGTGCAGGGAAAAGAGAAAGTATAGTCTAGTTTTGGATATCAATGCACTGCATAGCCTTATTATTGAGGTTAGGGTTAGGTTGTATAGGTAGTTGGGGCCGCATCATTTGATTATTCGGTGGAGTACCTGATGGTAAAGAGAGTGGTTGATGAACTTGTGATTGAAATTGAGGAAATTGATTTGGGAACGAGGGTTGTTGACCTCTCCAATTTGGATTCCATTTGTTAAGGTAAGGTTGTTTTTGTGAAGGCCAAGGTGTCCATATTGTTGGGTCTACAAAGGGAGGGTTTGTTTGTTTCATGGGTGGGTAATTCATTTGATTGGAGGTTGGGTATTGCATTTGGTTAAATGGAGGGTAATTTGCTTGGCTAAAAGAATGATAATTATTCCAACGATTAGAAGATGTAAATGGCATATTAGGATTCATACCTTGTCCCTGTGGTTTCCATTGCATTCTCTGTGTCAACAGATAGACAGCTTCAGCTTCTTCATCAGTTGGTTGTAATGCTTCTTTGATTCCTGCTAAAGAAGGGAATTGTTGAGTTTCATGATCCTTATCACAAATGGTGCAAATTGGCTTTTTGTCCAATGGGAATTCCCTTCGTGGGTGCTTATCTCTGCATTTGGAAAAAAAGATGGACAAAGTTGCTTCTGCTTCGGCTTCTTTCTTTTGAATCTACAAGGTGTCAATTTGTGCAACAAAAGAACTTAACATTTCGGTTTTAAATTCCTCAAGTAGATTACCTATTTTGGCTCTTGTTGCTACTCCACTGGCTGATTTTTGAACTCTTGAAAATGTGGTATCCCTGTTGTTTGATCTATTCCTTGCAGCTCCTCTTGAACATCTGTTACAGAGGTTAACAATTTCATCATATGATTCTTTAGATATGTCCCCTTTTCCAAGCATATTAAACATATCTAGACACTCATCCCTTACTCCTTTTAATAATATTGTTTTAAGAATATCCTTACTTACATCGGGATGAATGGATCTTTGTAGATTATATTGTAGCCTTTCCAGAAAGTCCTCCAGATTTCCATCCTCTTTCTATATCATATATAATAGTTCCTCTCTTTTTTCTCTTGTTCGGCAATAGTCTTGATATTTGTGCAGAAATTTATGTTTCATCTGATCCCATGTTGTGATTACATGACCTCCAAGACTCATGAACCATCTTAATGCATTTCCCTTTAATGTTGCTGGGAATAGCTTTAATTTTTTAGCATTGGAAATGTAATCATAACTTCTGCATAATATGTCAAACTCGAAAAGGAATTCATTAGGATTTTCAGAAGATAAACCATGAAAGTTAGGTAAAGTTGAAAGTGGAATATTCTTCATGGGAGCTACTCTTCTAGGAAGATCACCAATAGGAAATCCTAAGGTAGAAAAATAGTTTTCATCATTTACCTCTGCTTCAAGACCTACATGTTCTTCATGGTGCAATTCTTCATTATATCCATCCATGGTTTCTTTTGTTTGTTCCCCTACTGCACTTGCTCGATCCTCAATGTCGTCTATTGGTTTTTCAACTATCTTTGTTTCAAAGTTTGCTTGAAAGGAAGGTTGAGGCTTTGATTTTCGAGATCTTGGTCGTTGAGGAACAATAGATTCAGATTTTGATATAATCTGGTCGATAAAAGTCTTTCTTCCTCATCTTCCTTTGCCCCTGCCACCTATAGGGTCAGTTTCCTTGGGGGGCCCATGTCCTCTCATGCAATCTGTACATTTGAAAGAAAAACGTAAATTCTTTTGAAATCTATAATTTCCTTCCCCGACAATGGCGCCAAAATGTTGGTCACTATAATTGCTTATTAATTAAAACAATCAAGTGTCACATAAATTGTCGACCCAGGGAAGGTTGTTTATCTCAAAGGCAATCACACATTGTATATGCTCAATCTAAAAAACAATCCAAATTTGTAGTAAAACTAATCACACCTTGATTTGAACAGATTGAAGTTCTACTCTAAATTACAATAAAAGTAATCTATCTATTGCAGAGTTTAAGATTCAAAAAGGAAAATAATTATCAGAAGAATCCTGGATTACATTAAGAAACAACAACCTAGGAAAAATGAACCTTTTATCACACTGCAAATAAGACTAACTATTATGTAACAGAGAACATGACCCTATTCCCCAAAGTAGGAACCTTCAGCACCTGTCTCTGACTATCACACTTTCATAAACTCATTCTGTAAACAAAATTACCAATCAAAATGATTAACAATTACCGAAGACTAATTATTCAGTAACAGAGAACAGGACCCTATTCCCCAAAGTAGGAATCTTCAACACCTGTCTTTGACTATCACACTTTCATAAACTCATTCTGCAAACATAATTACCAATCAAAATGATTAACAATTACCTAGGAATGAATTATATGAAAACTATGTAACAATCAGTGGAAACAGAGTTTCAGCAAAACGAAGTTTTAACGAGGTATAGATAAAAACAATACAAACACACTACATAAACTAATGGGTGAATCTTGTGAAGAAGGTGGGCCCTTTCATTCTCACAAGATTCCCCATAAATAAAAGGAATTAAGAAGAAATGCTCAAAATGATCTTTTATTCTTCTGTCAATTGTGACAAGTTACAATGTCCAAAATGAACACACTCCTCTGTAATTCACCTCTAGCTAAACCTTTCATAATATCCCCCTTCTAGTGCTGATTTCTCCACTATTTAAAGAGGAGAATCCTCTTAATATAATTAAGCAAAAAATTACATGTGTACATACAAATCCTATTCTTAGTCTGATCTAATCTTCTATGCTGCAATACGATATTCTGATCTCCCGTAGCAAAATGCTATTACAGTGGTTGGAATCTTGTTGGCTTGAGGTACAGTTGTTGCAGCCAGTGTAACATCTTCTTTATTTATCTTTTCTTGTTACTGTTGTTTGTAAAATACTATTTCAGCATCGCAAATCACAGAGTGTTTCAGCAACGAGATTTACGTCATGTTTGACTTTTTCAGCAACGTGGTCTCAAGCAGCAACGATGGTTGTAATGGTGCTGGCTTAAGGTACGGCTGTTGCGGCTAGTGTAACAGATCTTTCTTGTTACTGCTGTATGTGAAATGTTGTTTCAACATCGCAAATCACGAACTATTTCAGCAATGGGATTTGCGTACTGTTGACTGTTTCAGCAACGTGGTCTTCAAGCAGCAACAGTATATTAACTGCAGTTCAAACTGTTTCAACAACTATATATTTTTGATTAATGGCTAAGTATGAGAGTGATGTAAAACTACATATAAAACAAATTAAACATATAGCAAAGAGAAGAAATGTTATATACCTTTGGATAAATAGGTTAAGGTGATAATGTAGGCTTAAATATGAGTGGGAAAAAGATGCAATGATAGCAAAAAGTATGAGCAAAAAGGTACATTATAGGGTCCTAACACCATACACCCCTTTTTCTGTATAATTCTCGTATAAATACCAATCACCTGTCTTGGCCTACTTAGTTAGATGTTAAACCTTTTGAATTTCTTCATTAACCCTGGGTTATGTATTGTTGCTCAGTAAACAAGTAGATGGATAAATGAACTTATCAATAAAATCTTTGAAACTGTACTCCACTTATTTCTTTCTTACCAATGAAGTCCAAAAGATGACTGACTGTGAGCTTCCTTGTTCATTTAACTTCTGGAGTGAGAAAGGGAACTTGTCTGCTTGATAGAATATTAAAATATAAACCAAAATTGAAGAATACTTGAACTTTCCTTCAGTTTTAAACTTAATAAATTGTTCATGAATTTCGTTAACCAAGAATTGACTGAAATTGAAGTTCATAGAAACCTTTTCTTCTATATAGAAAATGGACAAAAAACCTAAAATAGGTTTGTTGACCCTTGGTTAGGTAAGGAAGAAAGGTGAAGTACGAAGAGTGTGGAAGGAACACAGACCGAGGATGGGACGAAGTGGTCAAAGAATCAAAAAAAGAAGGAGTGAAGTAAAGGAAACCAAGTCGTTGAATGAGAAGATCGAGGAAGACAAATCAACAAAGAAGATGGATCATGAAAATATCAGCAAGAGGAAAAAGAGACCAATGGATGCATTGGATCACCTCGTGGAAATAAGGAAGGACAGGCTAGCGAAGCCCTGAAAATGTGGGTCAAGGCATCTAGGGTTTTAATACCTAGGTTTTCGCCTAGGGTTGTCCAAGGGTCATTATAATGTATAAATAAAGAGCTAGATGAGAGGGGAAGGTTGTTGTTGGTCGATATGGTTGTTCGTCATTGTTGTTGTTGTGAATAATCATTGTTGTTAAGATTATTATTGTATTGAGAGAGGGAAGTGTTGTGTGTGAGAGAAGTTTGTATTATTGATCTTCAGCTGGGTACGAAGATCAACCCTGTAGCCAGGTGTGCAGGGAGGGGATAGAAAGAGAGGAAGAGAGAGAAATCTACAAGCTAAGTGCACCGATATAACTGTATGTTTCCATCTTAATATATCAAGAAAATAATTTATGTGGACGTAGTCATAGGGAGAGGGTGAACCACGTATATCTTGTTGTTCTGTGTGATTGAAGCTATGTTATTTTCCATTTGATATATTATTATTCCGTTGTTGTGTTAGATCTGAGATAGAACTTGTGAAGTAAGTCAATAAAGGTAAACGATAACTAGATTGTTGTGCATTATTGTTTTGGAACCACTTTTCATTTCCTCTGGTTGTAGACACCTGTGTCCTGCAACCCCCTATTGCTACTTCAGGTGAGATTGCATCTGCTTCGCAGATGTTTCCGAAAGGGCCAGTAGTTAGGGCTTGTTGGTGATCTGTTAGAGTTGAACCCTCAGTCTTCCCCTGTGACAACAAATGGTTCAGTTGTTGGGACCGAGATATTCTTGAGGAATGTCAAGGTGTTTTCCATCAAAGACAAATATTTAGAAGTGGATAGAAGAAAAAGAGAGGGACTTCGTTGAAGCTCAGAATAATAAACCTAATATTAGTACAGAGGATTGGTTGGGAAGGTATATCTTTACTGATATACATGAGATTTTATTTGGAGGAATTCATAATGAGCTATGTGAGTGGCTAGCCAGATTAGCAGATACCTAGTTTGAAATCATATCTAGATCACCTGTGAGTTGAACGTCGACGCTGACCAAGAAGGTGAAGAGAGTTGATAAGGTCGTGTCAAGAGCAGTAGACCACTGGTTTGATAGTACTATTGGATGATACATTACTGAGTTTTCTATTGAAAAAGTAGATTCATATAGCCAAGCAGAGAGATATTTCATTAAGGGACCTAGAGGAATTTTTTTACACCTTTTGAAGTTGAATATCGAGATGCTATTGCATGAGAAGAACATCTTGAAGATATAGTATTCGGTCGGATTGAAAAGCTAATGTTTAAGAACTTAGAAAACGACATCGACACAGAGGTTTGGCATAGGACGAAGGGTTCTACAGTGGAGAAGAATAAGATTTTTTGAATGAGGAATATTCAGAGTCCACTAGGGTAGAGGAGAGGAAGACTGAATAACCTCGCCGAGAAGAATCAATAACTTCAGGGACTATGCCTATTGTCGAAGTAAGTACTATTTCTCCTCATGTTTTAGCAGCATTAAGTAACCAGAGTAGCCAGATTTATCAGAGAACTCAGCGCACCGTTACCAGTGGTTCAGTACATACTCAGTCAAGAAACCTAGGAATATCTATGGTAGACAAAATGAGGTTACCTATTTTTAGAGGAGATGGATCTAAAGATCCTGATCAACACTGGTTTTTATGTGAAGCTTTATGGAGTATTAAACAAGTCAATGACAAAGTTGTTAAGAGAGATCAGTTTAGTACTACCTTGAGAGACCGCACACTAATATGGTACATGAATTTTGTTAAAGGAGTTGCACAGCCTAAACCGTTGAATGATATCAATACTGCATTGAGCGCAGAATTTAAGAAACCCAAGTCGGAGTCACAGTGAATTACAGAACTGAAATAAATCAAGAAGAGCATAGCTGAACCCATCTGGGAGTTTGATCAGAGGTTTAAGACCATGATAGGCCGTTTGAGTTTTCATATTCTAGATGAGCAGAATAAGGAATGGTTCATTGTTTCCCTCTTGCCATGCATCATAGTTCCTCTGATGCAACAGAGGTTGCTTCACAGGCTGAGGCACTGGAGATCGCTATGAAATTCGAATCGGCCCCTATGGGATAATCTAGCTCAGGTATGAGCCAAATTTTGAGTCAGTTAACTAGCTTATCTCTACAGGTCGAAGATATGAAGAAAGAAAAGGGAAAAGATAAAATAGAAGACATTTGGTGTATCAGATGCAAATCAGAGGGCCATGACAAGGAGCATTGTCTCCTATTTAATGAGTACTTGGCTTCTTGAGCTATGAGCCTATTGGACATGAGATATGATCACTTTCATGATGGTTATTATACACTTTTGCCACATGTACATATGTGTTTTTTATACTTTAAAGGAGCTTTTTGAAGAATTTCATGATAAAATGGTATGATCGCCATAAGGTACGTGTAATTCATGTTTAATGATTGAATCAAGTATAATTCATCATGTTTTATGGTTTCCAAGAGCTAATTCATGTTTTTTAGTGTTACAGGGAAAAGATGCACTATGTTTCTAGTTCCAACACTTGATCCAGCACTTCATCCAACACTCATTCCGAAACTCGATCCAACACTAGTTCCAACACTCTGTATTACACAAAAATGCAAGGCCAGTTGGTGGTTATGGTATTGAAGGTCAATGATGGATAAATCGGGCATATGGGTTTTGTTTATCATCGCCCCTTCGAGCTACTAAGCTCCATCCATCTCAGTTTCAGTTATCCAAAGAAGACAATTATTGGCTCACTCCATTTTGTCAGTTAGGGCATCATTTATTGTAATTTTCCGAATTTACAAGTGGTTCGATCCTCCTGTGGCCGACCACTTGGTTTCTAAACCTATAAATACTACCAGGATGGTCATTAGATTGTTAAGCAAGTAGAAGAGCCACTAGATTAGAGACAAATTCGTTTTTCTTTGTTTTTGAGTTTTACATTGCCAGAATTATGCCAGAACTGCGTTTTTGGATTTTTATGGTGAATTCGGCCTGCTGAGTTCGTGGTGTGATTTTAGAGAGTGACCACGACTTGCTAGGAAGCCCACCAACAGTCTGGTAACTTTCTTCATGTCTATTTTGCATTTTCTAATTTAATTTACCTTTTTATCTTCCTGTACATGTATATTTTTATTTAATTAATTAGTTTGTTGTAGCTTATTGTTTTACTTCTTTTTGCAGGTTAGATGATGATATGTGTTAGTATGTAGATTATAAAAGGCTTGCAAGTCTCTCTCTCTCTATACTAACCCTGTGTGCAATTAGAAATTCTCTCTCTATACTAACCGCCTGCACATTTAGATATCAGATTATGCTTTTATTTATGATTTCATAGTCAAGTTTAAAACAGAGTTTTGATTAGAATAACATAGAGTTTAATTTGGGTTTTCTCTGAAAGGGATTGATGGATGGGTAGATTTACTTCCAGTTTTTATAGTTTGCGTATCTTAGTTTTACATAGATTTCATTTACTTAGTTATTGGTTAATGTAATTGTCAATTTACTTCTTGATATCATAGTTTAATTTATGTTTTTAATTCATTTTCTTATCATAGTTTGAATGGTTAAAATAGACATAGTATAGTTTTATTTCACACAATTTCCTTTCTTAGAATTAAAGTGCAATTGAATTTCTTAGTTAATGAATGAATCTAGTTTGCTTACATATTGTAGAATTGGAATATAACCTCGTTATGTTGTTGATGGTTCATACATGAATATGCAAGGTATTTAACATTATCTTTGTCATGGATAAATTCTCCTTATATTGTTTAATCCATACCCTTCATTTTTCCATTGAGATTAGTGTTGATTTTATACCATTGGAACTGTCCTTTGTTGTCAGGTGTCATCGAGATATCATCCATCACCACTGAAGGCATTCACACAACCACCAGCATTATATTTGAGTGTTTCATAGATTAAAGATAGTTTCTTTCTTTCGTAGATTAGAAGAGATAGTTTCTTGTTTTCATAAGTTTTTAGTCTTTCTTGTTTTCAATAGAATAGATTTCCTTTCCTGTATTGCATTGAGCATTTAAAATTCCTTTCACGCAAGAGAAATAGTTTTGCATTAGGCATTTAGTCCACTTGCCTCTTAGGCTAGGTAGTTGTTCAATGAGAAGTCTTTTCTTACTTGCCTATTTGCTTTAGTTATTTTTGCTTACCTGCTCTTGTGTTTTAGTAGGTTAGTTAGGTGTCTTTGCTTACTTGTCTATTTGCTTTAATAGGTTAGATAGGTGATTTTTCTTACTTGCTTATTTAATTTCTTTCACAGGGTAGTTGTTCATTGAATGTAGGTTGGCATGTTAAAGAAGTTTGCTTATGTCATTTGCTTAGTATGCTTAGTAGTTTACCTTTTCTTATTGTCATGAACTGGTTTTCTTTGAATAGGGTTTTTACTTGCTTTCTTAGGAACTATCCATCAGTCCTTGGCCCAAAAGTGCTTAGGTTGCCTAGTTTTCATTTTGCCTAGTAGGGTTAGTTCATTAGATAGGTTTGCTTGAGTATATTAGCCCTAGATAGTTGCTTTCCTTAGTTAGACTATACTCCTACCAACCTTTTACCTTTGGAATATATTTTGCTACAACTCTAAGTTTACTTAGCTCGGGTTGACAATTTAATTGAGGGTAGTTTAGTGTCTTTTTTAGTACATATAAATCACCTAACATTTTGGCATCGTTGTCAGGGAGTTGTCTCAAGGTAAGAAGTAGTTAGGAAATAGATCATCCTTAGACCTTATCATTATCTTGGTGGTGGGGGAGCTTTAAGACGAGAGGTAAGAACCTGCAAATCTGCTATAGCAGGTTCCCCCAAACCCAATGGTAGTTTTTCTTTTTGTTTTTGTTTACTTTCATGAAATAGACCTAGAAACCAGATGGTAGCTTTTCTCTTTTGTTTTTACTTTATTTAATGAATAGGCCTAGAGACCCACAAGGTAGATACATTAAATCAAAATTAGACCTTTCAATGAAGGTTCCTTCCGATCTCTTTGGGGGAAGGAACATTCCACTCATAAGCTCCTCAGAGAAATACCGAAAAACAAGAGCTAGCTCAACCCAAAGAGCTAAGGAAGTCTCTAAAAGAGACTGAAACATGGAGCACTATAGAATAAGAAATTGAATCATCATTAATAATGGGACAGGAGGTAAGACAAATCAAGCCTTCCGCAGAACCAAACAATACAAGATTTGTTTTCCTACCACCATCAGGATATCCTAACTTTGTGGACATCATCTTTGTGTGAACCAAGTTTTATCAAATGACAAGATGAATTCAAAGGTGACCATTAGTTTGGAAGCACTCTCTCAAATCATAGCAACAGCTAGCATCTCTTCTTTTCAGGAAGAACACATCTTGACAATAGTCAAGAACTTATCTACCTCTCCGGAAATATTAGAAGAATCAAGGTCCTATGAGCTACAAAATGATCTTCCTTGCCAAACTGTGAAGGAAGTTGAAAACTTATGGACTACCTCTGGTGGAGAGAAATCACTAAGACCTGAGATTGAGGAGTTCTCAACATCCATCTCAACAGATCCTTTATGTACTTTAGAAATCAATCAACCAAAAGAAGAGGATCTGCATAGCATGATGAAGGAGAGCATAGAAATTACTGTTTATAAACATCAAGATTACATTGAAATTTGGTTTCAAGAGGTCATCAGGCCACAATACTATTCTCTTCTTCAACACCTTCTGATACCCAAACAAGTAGGTTGGTTGGTTCTTCATATCTAGGTAATCACCGCGGTAACGTTTTCATACATGGATATGAGTATGTTTCTTATCTTTCTCCGCACATGGTTACATTGGAAGAGTTCTTACACTTGAATAAAGATTTTCCATTTCTTTTTAGGTAGGGTAGGATAGTAAATAAAAGTTGCATGTTGTTAGTTTAGCTTAGAGTCTAATGCAACCTCATTTTACATTTTCTTTTAATAAAATAACTATGAGATACATGTTCCAGTGACTTGATCTCATTACTCTTTGATATTTTAGAGCGTGTTTTTTTCTAGAGACTTCTGTATTTATTTATTTCACCAGGAGTAGACAGTTTCAAGGAGATATAAAAGAAGAATTTTTCTTCAAAACATTGCTATACTTGAACCTTGTTGTCTGCTAAGCATCAAATGAATAATGACTTGTTGTAATTAGCCATATTTTTGCAAAGACTTTCATCTTCTTTTTCTCAAGGCGTATTAAATAATAGTTGCTCTTGAAACTCTTCACCATTGTATAAGGAAGTGATACCATAACTATCAAACCTAGAGGTCTCGCGTATAGTTTTTCCAAGAAACCTGAGTAAGTGAGTCAAGTGTATTTATCAAAGAGTAACAAGGAGGCCTGATTAGCGGTTAGTCATGGAAACATCACAATAACTTACAAAAGAAGAAAGTAAGTTGAGCCTAGAGATACCTTTTTGTTCTTTCTCAATGGTGCCATTCACTACACACTAAATAGCTTGATTATATCATATCTTTAGATAGGCCACGTCTGCTTAAGTACCCCTTACATTGGGACAATCACTAAGTAATATAATGGAAAGTCATCCTCTAACATAAATACCATCCCAATTGAAAAAAAAAAGACAAGGAAAAAGTTGTTTTCAGAGTTGTTCCCCCATCATCTTGCATAAGAAATATTATACTAAAATCTTAAAGAATGGAGGGCCAGTCTCTGAGGTTTTAAGAGGCTAACCCATCGGGATACTGAACAAGTCTGTTGGCAACGGGTACCAGCTTGTGGTATGACTAGGTAAACCCACCGGAGTACTGAACATGCTTGCTGGAAGCAGGGCATTCTACCTAGCGAGGATGGTAATCTGCCAAAAATAAATAATAAATTTAAACTTGTCCTGATGCACGACATTACTTGTAGACAAAGCTGACATGAAGTATGTATGGTTAAGCTAAGGTTAATGAACTCCATAAACTTTCCATTGGGAACTAACTCTGAGACTATCTTGAAACTCTCTTGCCTACCTCTTCTTATCTCTATATAGGATCTCTTATCTTATAGGTGGGGCCATCTTCTGACTGTCTCGTCAGACCAATATGGAAAATGTTATCTTTACACTTGACATACTGTAAATCTTCGGCTACGGGGAGAACTGACTGGTTTCCTATATTTTTTATTGTGAGGTGTCATAATACTTAGGTGTGGGGAAGGGGTTCATGAGTTTACAAATGATAACATTGCCTAGAAGAAGTAAATCTTTGTAAAAATTTTGTATTATTTTCATGATACAGGTTATTACATCAACAGTCATTTTATTTTCGAAATGCTAACTCCTGTGTGCTATAATTTGTTGTATATGTCCTTAACACGCCACTTTGTTGGTTTATTTTTGTTGCAGGTTGTTCATTGTAGGTTTGACATTACATTTTTGTTACAGGTTGTTCATTGTAGGTTTGACATTATGTGTTCTATGCAAGTGGATTGAGTGAACATGGTGGAAAAATCAACAACAATGGAACACTCTTGGCCTACCTCAACTCTTATTCACTATGTTCGTGGGCTCTGAGGAATCAATTTCCTCAGCCACAAAGCTCCCAAGAGTTGGAGACCAACAATTTCCAAAAGAAAGCTATAACAAGGTTTTCAAAACCGAATTTCAGAACATCTCTGGAGCTAAGGGATACTCCAAGGAGTGGATAAAAGAGGAGCTAATCAACCATCTCATATTCATCACCAGATTGATTACATGTGAAGGTAGATATTTCATCTTTAAAAGCCTATCAATTTCGATTATGAGCTCACTTTTAGTTCAATAAGCCATTGAAAATTTTCCTTTTACTTCTTGAAGAGTCTTTAGATAAGTGATGAAGGTTGTAACCAATCCCCGAGAAGCCTATGTTCGACAACACAGGTATTCCAACAGAGGGAGAACACCTTCAGTAACCACTCACATAACCAGATCAAATATCAACAAATCGATGTTTTCACGTGGTAAAACCCCTACGGGGAAACATCCATGGCCCCAACCAACGCGGCCACATGGAGTAGTTTATTAATGCAAAGAAAAAGATTATAGAGAGATTTTACAAGAGAGTTTCTCACAATTGATCATCGACAAATGAACCTCCATGCTCTTTAAATAGAGATCATGGACCAATGGATCAATGGTCGTTAAGATCGAGGAGAGTATGAACCATTCGATCACTCTATGTCGGGAACATATCATGACTGTCCGATTTCCTAACTACAAATGCATACTAATACACACTAAAGAAACACACTAGAAAACACACTTTTACCTAAGGACACAATAGACCAAGTAGATATTAACTAACTCCTAAGTGTCTAAATATCCTAACATCCCCCCTTAAGAACAACTTGGGATAGGATTGAAGGATTTACAATAGTGACACAATAGGAGAAGGAAGGAGGCATTAGAGCCTATCCCCCCTTAATGACAACTTTCTAAACTCCTAATATAGATTGAAGTTTGGAAAACTACACTTCTGTAAGAGACTTTGTGAAAATGTCTGCAACTTGATCTTTTGTAGGGCAAAAGAGCACTTCAATAACTTGATCATGAATGAGATTTCTGATGAAGTGCATGTGTAGATTGATGTGTTTGTTGCGTTGATGTTGAACTGGGTCTTTGGCGATCTTGATGGCACTCTGATTATCACACCAAAGGATGTTCGGATGTGGGTGCTAGAATCCAAACTCTGAAAGGATCTGTCGAAGCCACAGGGCTTCCTAACTTGCATTTATCGTTGCTCGGTACTCTGCTTCTGCTGAAGAAAGTGCAATAGCATGTTGTTTCCTACAGGTCCTGAACCAAGGCTAAAAAAATAACCTGCAATAGACTTCCGATCATCGGGGTCACTGACCCAATCTGAATCAGTGAAACCAACCAATAAGGGAGTCCCCCTGATCTGTAATTTATCCCAAACTAAACTGTACAATGAACATAGAGAAGTATCCTTTTAGCTACTTTCCAATGCATTTCATGGGGTGTTTGCATATATCGGGCAACAAGACCAACAACAAAGGAAAGATCAGAATGGGTATGAGTCAAGTATAAGAGGCTACCAACTAATTGACGATACAGGGTGGCATCAACTTCAGGAAAAGTACAGGTGGCAGAAAGCTTGACTCCAGAATGGAAGGGAGAAGGGGTTGGTTTACAATCGTCCATGTGAAAGCGACGAAGAAGGTCACAAGAATACTTAGACTGGGAAAGAAAAAAATCCTTCATTGGTTTGCAAAACTTGGAGACCAAGGCAAAAAGCCTAAGTTTGTCATTTCAAAATTCTTCTTAAGGCTGGTTTTCACATGGTTTAAAATTTTTGAGTCACTACCAGTAAGGATAAGGTCATCAACATAAAGGAAAAGGATTAGGAGATGGCTTCCTACTTTCTTGGTATAGACATTAGGATCAGAATGGCATCTAGAGAATCCAGTGGCAATAAGAAAGCTATCCATTTTGGCATACCAAGCTCAGGGAGCTTGCTTGAGACCATAAAGAGATTTCTTGAGGAAACAAACAAGGTTAGAGTCATTCTAGACATAGCCAGGAGGTTGTCCCATGTAGATTTCTTCTTGCAAATATCCATGCAAGAAGGCAGATTTAACATCCATCTGATGGACCTCCCATTTATGTGAGGAAGCAAGGCCAAGAACAAGGTGGATGGAACTCATTTTTTCTATAGGGGCAAAGGTTTCATTATAGTCAATTCCTTCAACTTGGGAAAATACTTTGGCAACTAACCGAGCCTTGTGTCTCTCAACACTTCCATCTGATGCATACTTAGTTTCGTAGACGCATTTGCATCTAACAAGTTTTGTTTCTTTTGGAAGAGGTACAAGATCCCAAGTATCATTTGCCATTAAAGAACAATACTCTTCATTCATTATTGTATCCCAATCAAGATTACCTAAAGCTTCTGCAAATGTCTCTGGATCACGAGTTTCTGAAACTTGAGCCAAAAGAGAAGAGGCTCGCTGGAACTGTGAATGTGTCTGACGTTGATCTGAAGGATCACCGACAAGATCACCAGCTGCTTCTCGTGTTGAACGGACCCATCGAGGAAGCGATGGAGCTGGTGCTGGTTCAAGTTCAAAGGACTCATCTGGAGGAGGGTGAGAAGGCGGAGGTGGATTTTCATCCTCACTGTCATCATCTGAAAAAGAAACTAGATCATAAGAAGGCACAAATGTCGAAGATGGCTCGCAGTCCAAAGAAGGCACAAATGTCGAAGATGGATCACAGGCCAAAGAAGGCACAATCGTTGAATTAGGCTCGTAGGCCAAGAGATTTTCATCAAATTTAACATCTCTTCTAATAATAATTTCATTATAATGTGATTGAAGAAGTTTGTAACCTTTGACATCTTTAGAATAACCAACAAATATACACTTCTCACTTTTAGGCTGCAATGCTTTCCTTTTCTCATCAGGAATGTGAGCCCATTCTATACTGCCAAATACACGGAAGTGACTTACATTTGGTTTAATTTTGGTCCAAGCTTCTTCCGGTGTTATATTTTTAAGAGCCTTTGTGGGAGTGTGATTGACTATGTAATTTACACAGTTGATTGCTTCCTCCCAATACTTTAGACTTAATCCCTTAAATTGGATCATACAATTAGCCATTTATTTTAATGTGTGGTTCTTTCTCTCAGCAACACCATTATGTTGTGGTGTATATGGAACAGTGTGTTGCATTTGGATGTGTAGTAACTTGTAAAATTATTGTTCACATATTCACCTCCATTATCTGTTCTTAACTTTTGAATTTGATGTCCAGATTGTTTTTTTACAAGGGCCTTGTAGGCCAAAAACTTGTCAAAAACTTCTCTCTTAAGTTTTAAGAAGTAAACCCAAGTACATCTGGAAAAATCATCAATGAAAGTTAAGAAATACTTGCATCCAGAAAAGGAAGGAGAAGAAAGTGGACCACACAAATCACTGTGAATAAGATGTAAAGGGCCCGAGGTGTGCCAAGAGGCACATTTGTCAAAACTGTCCCGATGATGTTTGTCGAGAACACAACCAACACAAACACCATCTCTTCATGAAACAAGAGGAAGACCAGTCACCATTTGTTGATTACATAGTTGTTACAATGAGCGATAGTTTATATGACCAAACTGCTCATGCCAAAGTTTGCTCAAGTCATCGCTATGAGCAACAGAAACTGATGAAAAATTTGATGACCCAAAGTTGTCAAATTTGTACAACCTGGTAATATCATCAGCAATTCCAGTTGCAAGAACATGCTTAGGATGATTTAGATCCTTGATTACAACTTGGTGAGGCGAAAACTCTACAGTTTTACCTTCACCTGAATGAGTGATTTGATATACTGATAGAAGGTTACAAGAAAGATTTGGAACACATAATACATCATTGAAATGACCATTTTCTACCTGAACTGTTCCAGATCCTACAACACTAAGAGATCTATCATCACCAACAAATATTTTCTTGGTGTTACATTCATTTAGAGCAGAAAATATGGCTTTATCCTTAGCCATATGATAAGATGTTCCTGAATCAATAAGCCACTCATAAGAAGAAGAAGTAGTAGTAGAAGGTGTATTGAAGGAGAAACCAGAAGTAGAAAGTGCATGTCCATGAAAAGAAGAAGAAGAATCAATACTGATGTTGTGCTTCTTCATCACTGCTTCTAAGGATGCCATCTTCTTGAAACATGTGGACTCATCATGACCATCTTTATCACAAAAGTTACAATGTCTATTAGTATTCTTACTTTTATATTTTTTTCCTTTGTCACCATTAGGAGTTGAAGCTGTCTGAGCGGGTTTGGGACCCTTATGTTGTTTGTAGTTGTAGCGAGGATGTTGCTTCTTGGGATACTTGAGTTTATCCTTCTGCTGGGCAACTAAGGATTTGTTGTAGGTGCCTGCAGTGTTGATCACTCCAAGTTGTACAAACTTATCTTCCTCTCTAATCAAAGAAGCACAAAAGGACTCAAGAGTGGGTTTTTCATAAGCTTTCCCTAGAGCCTCTCTCATGGCATAAAAGGTAGATACAAACACAGAATATGCACTACCTAGCTTAGAAAGAATAAGATATATGCAACGCTCTTCCTCCATTTTTATCTTACATTCTTCACATAAAATTATGAGTGTTTTAAACATATATATATAGTCTCCAAGGCAAGAAAAATCACTTGGACTCAAGGTCAATATTTGATTTTTTAACTGTTGTGCTCGAATAATATTTTTTAATCGTGTTCCAAGCTTCTTCGGGGTCATCAATTCCTTGAAGGTGGTACCTTAAATCAGGAGAGATGGACATTTTGATTAGTCCACGTGATTTTTCATTCCTATCATCTCATTTGGATTTCTTATCATCATTAGTGGGTGTTGTTTCCTTTCCCAAGGTAATCTGGTACATGCCTTTACTTCTTAATAAATCTTCCATATGGGATTTCCATTGGAAGTAGTTTTTGTTGGTAAGCAAGACATTACTTGTAGAAGACATATTAAATATGCAGATAATGTGTATTTAAAAACTGAAACTAATGTTCTGGATGGAAATATCTCGAAAAATTGTATGGTTTTAAAAAAAACGGCACTAAAAACGGACTTCCAATGTGAGAGTTATATCCTTTTAAAAAAAAGGCATAAACGATAACCAAATAACCACGTGATAGTGTAAGCTACTTTATGAAGTGACCCACTTTTATAAAGAGAAGTGGGGATCACTTTTACAATGAAGTTACCTTATAACAGAAAGGTTGCATGCAAAATAAATAACTCTAAAATAAAATATAAAGCTACTTATAGTGATTCACTTTTATACTTGAAGTAAAATGCACTTTACAATTTTTAGCATCAACTTTTTCAAAAAAAGTAACAAAAGAGAGACTTGAACTTAAGACCTCTTACTTAATAAGGCAAGTTTTAACCAAATGGTCTAGCAAAACATATTGTAATGTTCAGAAGGAGGATTGTTGTTGTTGTTGTTGTTGCTGCTGCTGGTACATGCTAAAACAAAACTCTTTTCACACAAGAAAAATAATTTTGCTTATCGATGACAACAAGGGTTAGATCTCTATTAGCTTACCCGGAAGATGCAACTTTTCCTATTTGTTTCTAATTTTTTGAGATCGCACAGGGTACGGGGAAAAGAGAATACGCAGATCCAAAAGAGTAGAAACCCGGAAATAAAAAATACAAACGGAAATAAAATCAAAATAAAACTTTGCAGAAATTTAAAAAATGTGTATTCAGGCTTTATACCTCCAGATCTGACTGTAATGGTCATATATTGGGTAAACGGAAACCTTTTCAAGTGAAACGAAAAGTGTTCCTGAATTAAACAAGTGCTCCGAACGCAATGGAACAGTCCTCTCAGCCCAAAAATGTACAAAAATGCCAGAAAATGGAGATGAGGCAACTCGGCTTCACGATCTCGATCTTCAATAGGAGCGGGTCTTCAAACAAGCTCTAATACCATGTTAAACAACACAGGTATTCCAAAAGAGGGAGAACACCTTCAATAACCCCTCACATAACCATATCAAAGATCAACACACCAATGTTTTCACGTGGTAAAACCCCTACAAGGAAACATCCACGACCCCAGCCAACACGGCCACTTAGAGCAGTTTATTAATGCAAAGAAAAAGAGTACAGAGAGATTTTACAAGAGATTTCTCACAATCGATCATCGAAAAATGACCCTCCATGATATTTAAATAGATATCATGGACCAATCGGGTGTTAATCCATGGATCAATGGTCGTTAAGATCGAGGAGAGTATGAACCATCAGATCACTCTATGTCGGGAACATATCGTGACCGTCGGATTTCCTAACTACAAATGGATACTAATGCACACTAAATAAACACACTAGAAAACACACTTTTACCTAACGACACAATAGAGCAAGTAGATCTTAACTAACTCCTAAGTGTCTAAATATCCTAACAGCGTATTGCTAATTCATGGCATGAGGACGTGCCATATCTTTGGTCTGGGGATAGTTTCCTGAGCTTATGAAAAGAGGATCATTTGTTTGAATTGTACATATTGATGACAGGAAATAAAAATTCTCCTATTCACCATGCCTACCAGTACAAACCAAATCTTTTGTTAGTATCTATCAATCACCGATGATCAAATTTACTCTTTCATGTGATTGATAGGATTATTAGGTCAAATTGTTATATTTTCAAAATAAAATTCTCAAATACAACTTGACATATCTTGGTTGTAAAATTGTCATTATTGTGTCTAGGTTTCATTACTACTCCCTACACTCATCCAAGGTCATAACGTTTTATCATGGTCATGTCATCATTCCTTGTCATAAATTTTCCAATGATTGTCTTGGTCAAAGTTCTACTTCAAAATTTGTTTCTGAATTAAGGAAGATGAATTTGACAAAAGTGAAAGAGGTTTTTGTCAATAATAGACCAAGAAACAAAAACCTCCTTCATTTTATGCACATGTGTTATTATTTGAGAAAAATCCCCCAAATACATTCGCTATAGGAGGGTTTCTACACATTTGGACAGTTTGACTTCAAAATAGTTTTTCAGAGGTTTGGAGAAGGAATTTGCAGTGTTTGATGGTTCCATTGTGTAGAATACATCATAAAATTTCCACTCATACCAATTTAATCCCAAAATTCCTCTAGGAATGCCTCCAAAATCCCTATCAAAGACCATGTTGCACTTCTGCTAAAAATACGTTGTGCTTCTACAAGTTTTGAGTAACCAACTTCAAGCTAGGATTCTAAACAAATGGGAAAGTAATTTTGAAATATGGAAGATATTTTATTTATAACATACCAAAACACAATAACCTCTCTCATTTTTTGAATATACTTTATGGTTTTGGATATATTCAATTCTCTTAGAGGCCTGGTTTTTCAGAAAATAAAACACTTTGTTTTTCCTGTTTTAGTCATATTTTTGTTTTGTGTTTTTCTAATAACTGAAAGTGAATTTTTGAAAACCAAGAGAAGTTTTTTTCAAAGACATATTCAAAAACAAAAACCTCTCTCATTTTTTACACAGGTTTTACTGCCTTGTAATTACATGTGTCACTTTGATACCTATTTTTCACAAGTTCACCAGGCCAGAATTGTTGTGCTTACGGGAAGTCACTTTTGGAACTAATTTTTCCAGAGGTCAAATTGTTGTTTTACATGGTTTAAAGGATCAAGGGTATAATATACATCTCAAGGATTCCTCACATGTCATTAGCAGCCTCCAAAAACTCCAAACCCTCCAGTTCAAACTTAGATAGCATGAAACACTGAGTTGTCATTTATCCCATGATAACGTTGTCTTACAACACAAGATAATTTCTCTACAATGTCAGGTTGATGATAGTGCTTCCACCAATAATGGTCCCTGGATGCAATTGAAACACCACAAAAATCCTAAGTCAAAATCCCCTGAGCAAGAGGGAGAAGCTTCTAAATCTAATCCACCCCCTCCTTCGTAAGTTTAGTCATAAAAGGAAATTTATTTTTGTTTGCAGTGGGAACTGCAAAATCTTAGGTGTGGGGGTAATGTTGGGCCCGAGATTTGATCACTTTCATGAAGGTTATTATACACTTTTTTCACATGTACATATGTGTTTTTCATACTTTAAAGGAGCTTTTTGAAGACTTTCATGATAAAATGGTATGATTGCCATAAGGTATGTGTAATTCATGTTTAATGATTGAATCAAGTATAATTCATCATGTTTTATGGTTTCCAAGAGTTGATTCACATTTTTTGGTGTTACAAGGAAAAAATGCACTATGTTTCTAGTTCCGACACTTGATCCGACACTCGTTCCAACACTCTGTATTTCACAAAAACGCAAGGCGAGTTGGCGGTTATGGTATTGGCGGCCAGTGATGGATAAATCGAGCACATGGATTTTGTTTATCATCGCCCCCTCCAACTACTAAGCTCCAGACAACTCAGTTTCAGTTGTCCAAAGAAGGCGATTATTGGCTCACTCTGTTTTGTCAGTTAGGGCATCATTTATTGTAATTTGTCGAATTTAGAAGTGGTTCGACCCTCCTGTGGTTGACCACTTGCTTTGTAAACCTATAAATACTACCAGGATGGTCATTATATTGTTAAGCAAGTAGAAGAGCCATTAGATTAGAGACAAATTTGTTTTTCTCTATTTTTGAGTTTTACATTGCCAGAATTATGCCAGAACTGTGTTTTTGGATTTTTATGGTGAATTCGGCCTGCTAAGTTCGTGGTGTTCTTTTAGAGAGTGACCACGACTTGCCAGGGGGCCCACCAGCAGTCTGGTAACTGTCTTCATGTCTATTTTGCATTTTCTAATTTAAATCGTCTTTTTATCTTCCTGTACATGTATATTTTTATTTAATTAATTAGTTTGTTGTAGCTTATTGTTTTACTTCTTTTTGCAGGTTAGATGATGATATGTGTTAGTATGTGTTGATTTTATAGATTATAAAAGGATTTCAAGTCTCTGTCTCTCTATACTAACCTTGTGTGCAATTAGAAAGTCTCTCTCTATACTAACGCCGTGCACATTTAGATATCAGATTATGCTTTTATTTATGATTTCATAGTCAAGTTTAAAACAGAGCTTTGATTAGAATAGCATAGAGTTTAATTTGGGTTTTCTCTGACAGGGATTGATGGATGGGTAGATTTACTTCCAGTTTTTATAGTTTGCTTACCTTAGTTTTACATAGATTTCATTTACTTAGTTATTGGTTAATGTAATTGTCAATTTACTTCTTGATATCATAGTTGAATTTATGTTTTTAATTCATTTTCTTATCATAGTTTGAATGGTTAAAATAGACATAGTATAGTTTTATTTCACGCAATTTCCTTTCTTAGAATTAAAGTGCAATTGAATTTCTTAGTTAATGAATGAATCTAGTTTGCTTACATAGTGTAGAATTGGAATAATAACCTCGTTATGTTGTTGATGGTTCATACATGAATATGCAAGGTATTTAACATTATCTTTGTCATTGCTAAATTCTCCTTAGATTGTTTAATCCATACCCTTCATTTTTCCATTGATATTAGTGTTGAGTTTATACCATTGGAACTGTCCTTTGTTGTCAAGTGTCATCGAGATATCATCTGTCACCACCGAAAGCATTCACACAACCACCAGCATTATATTTGAGTGTTTCATAGATTAAAGATAGTTTCTTGCTTTGGTAGATTAGAAGAGATAGTTTCTTGTTTTCATAAGTTTTTAGTCTTTCTTGTTTTCAATAGAATAGATTTCCTTTCCTGTATTGCATTGAGTATTTAAATATTATTTCATGCAAGAGAAATAGTTTTGCATTAGGCATTTAGTCCACTTGCCTCTTAGGCTAGGTAGTTGTTCAATGAGAAGTCTTTGCTTACTTGCCTATTTGCTTTAGTTGTTTTTGCTTACTTGCTCTTTTTTTTTAGTAGGTTAGTTAGGTGTCTTTGCTTACTTGTCTATTTGCTTTAATAGGTTAGATAGGTGTTTTTGCTTACTTGCTTATTTAATTTCTTTCACAGGGTAGTTGCTCATTGAATGTATGTTGGCAAGTTAAAGAAGTTTACTTTTGTCATTTTCTTAGTATGCCTAGTAGTTTTCCTTTGCTTATTGTCATGAACTAGTTTGCTTTGAATAGGGTTTTTACTTTCTTTCTTAGGAACTATCCATTAGTCCTTGGCCCAAAAGTGCTTAGGTTACCTAGTTTACATTTTTCCTAGTAGGGTTTGTTCATTAGATAGGTTTGCTTGAGTAGATTATCCCTAGATAGCTGTTTTCCTTAGTTAGACTATTTTTCTGACAACCTTTTACCTTTGGCATATATTTTTCTACAACTCTAAGTTTACTTACCCCGGGTTGACAATTTAATTGAGGGTAGTTTAGTGTCGTTTTTAGTACATATAAATCACCTAACAGAGCCCTTTGAAATAGGTTACTCTACCCTGGTGCGAGGTATGTACAAATAGACATCGTCCTAGTGAATGTTATTACATGAAAAAATATGTCCAGACACCTACCAACCTTTACTGCACATTCTGTAAATATGTCGAGCATGATGAGAAGGACTGTACAGATTATGACCTCTTGCATGAAAGGTCAAGAGATACATATAGGATTCAAGGAGATGCAGTAGGAAGGAAATTCTACGCAGTTTAATTCTCCAGGAAGAGGAAACTTCAACCCTCGTGGTGGATTCGGAGGAAGAGGACAAGGAGGAGGCATGGGTCAAGGTCAAGGTCAGATCATTTTCTATAACTGCACCTAGCCGGGTCATTTGGCAAGGGACTGTCAGAACCCTTGTACCACTTGCAGCTAATGCAACTCATTTGAATATGTTATTAAATATTGTCCAGCATTGTGATGCAAAAGCATCACAAGAAAGTGCAAGTGGAGGATAGTTGGATATGCACCAACATGCATTTTGAAGACGTTTTGAATTTTAAAAGATGAAACATTAATGTAATAGCTCGAAGGTTGTAACTGCCCTGAAATTTTGTGGAGATTGTAACGCAGATCTTGAGTGTTTTCTCTCATCCGTCGGTTTTATGCATTTAAGGAAATAAATGTAAATTAGATGTAGTCTTTAATTCGATTAGATAGTTTGAGGTTGTATGAGGGAAAACTCGAGAAATCTCCCTCGTATGTATGGTATTGTATTATTATTCTCATTGTAAGATAGAAGTTAGTAGATGTAGAGAAGAGAGCATAGAAGAATAGAGGTTGTAAAAGTTGAATGAGAAGATAGTTGCTACCATTGAATCCATGTGCATAAGAACTTGAATTAATATAAGAATGCTTTGATCCAATTTGATGGTGTACTGGTGGTTACTTGATCCTGATTTTTTTCGGCACGAAATGAGAGCGGAGATATAATAAAGAAATGCACAGAGATATTGCAAATATTTAATAATATAACAGAAATGTATCATAGATGCAACCATAAACATAGGTATACAGTAATACACGATTTCTATTAATCAGAGAAATGTACAGAGACTGTAAAAATACAGAGTGAAAGACTCGCTAGAATGGTGGCAGCTTATCTCTAAGAAGAGATGTGACGGCTACTTGCATTCGTAAGAAGATGATTACAATGAGGCTCTGAAGGCCCTTTTACAATAAACAAGAATGCCAAAAGTTCTAGACATCCAAAAACCTAACCCTAGGAGATGAAGCGCCAAAAGTCATGTGGGCCCCGTTTGGGTAAGTGAGTACATCAACTTCCCAGGGTCGTAACTTTTGCATACGATCTCCGTTTTAGGCGTGTGATAGCTCATTGGAAAGGTATTGTCGAGGAGATTCATTTTGGGGGCTCAATTATGCCTTTGGATATCATTGAGAACCTTGATCTTGAAAAACCTTCATTTGGACCCTTAAAATGGCCTCGGAAGTTAAAACCTGCTAAAAATAGTAAATTGCCAAAATGGCCAGAAAATAGTTTTGAGCCATTTGGAAAAGGTGGGTGGCCACCGATATCCACCTGGATCAATCCTCCCTCCTTAGGAAGCAATGGTCTCCATTGCATTGAGTTCCTGGGTGAGAGGGAAAATCATTTGTTGAATCTGCATCTTGGTGAGCTGTTTGTCTTGTTGGAGAAGTCACGCTGCTTAGTTTTTGGAAATCTGTCACGAACCTGTGGCTGGAAGGTTTGGACCTTTTTAACTAGTCTGGCTATTTTAGATGACTATGTGCAGAAGGAATCTTCATGCTTTGCTGCAACCTTGTCGACCTGCTTTTGTTGGATAGAAGGTGCTTTGGCCGAAGCTATGGTGGCTGGAGTATCCTTATGTTCACCCTTTGAATAGATTGTGGAGAAGATGAATTTTGTAGTATGAGATACTACCTTGCAGCACTGTTTAGGTGGGGCAGTAGTTGTAACTACCTCTGGTATCCTGTAGAGATGACCCCCCAGAGTAATAATGACACTACGGGGTTGAGACTCATAGATAGCATGGCGTTTCCACATATATGGTTGGCCCAAGAGAACATCACAGACATCTAGTGGGGCAATGTCACATAATACCTCATCCTTGAAGGGTTGGATGCCATATGACAATCGACACTGCTGGTTGACACGAATATCTCATCCTTGGCGAAGCCACCCAATGCTGTATGGTTGCGGGTGTGGTGTTGTCGACAATCCCAACTGTTTGATGACCTCTGCTGAGATGAGGTTCTTCTGGCTTCCGCTATCAACAATAAAATGCAGCGGGGTCCCCTTTACCCACATCTGTGAA
>JASDQU010305898.1:16176-37987 GCA_032191745.1 Picea mariana | reverse complement strand
TCCAAAATGCTAATACAAGAATAAGAAAGTCTCAAAGGACAGAACTGACTGTAAATACAGACTCAGAAAATAGGAATTAGCTGAACATGCTTTTTCCAAATCACTAAACAGTGAAAATGTACCTTAACAGTACTTTCCCCAAAATGGCCCTGGTGGCCCTTTAATATTCAATGGATAATTTTGATGTGAATATGGCCTCAAATGGTTCTGAAACCTCTTCCATCAGATTCATAAGGTCGAAATTAGCTGAACATGGCTTTTGAATCACCAAAAATGGCTGAGCATAGCCTCCAAACAGCTCCAGCACTGAAATGGCCCTAGTGGCCCTGAAAGCTTCCCTGAAGCAAAAACACCTGCAAATAGCCTCCAACGGCTCTGAAACTTGCTCCAATGGCTCCAGAAGGTCGAAGAGACCCAAAATCAACCAAAATTTTGTCCCCAAAGGTTTTCCCTAGCTCCAGTTATGCCAAAAACCAACTTCCCTTCTTTTCCTCAACAAACTCCACTAAAATTGGAGTAGTTTGGCTAAAAATAGCATATTGCCAAAAATGGCGGAATCCGCCCAACCACGCGCCAACTGTTAGCATTAAGTGTGAAGTCGTGGTCACATGCCAACGTTTGGAAATCATGGCATATAGTGTTAACTGGAACCGCGCGCAAATCTTGTGTTGGTGACATGTATGCATAAAAAATAACCGTGTGTATTAAATTAACACCCGAGCTATAATCTTTAAACGGTCATATTACACATAAATAAAACCGGGGTTTAAAAAATTTAAAACATGCCAATGCTATCGAAGGGTAGGGTCCCGTGGGAGGATTCATGTGACCAAGGGCTGGGGGCCCCGACCCCCGTCGACCACCAAATAATCATACATTGAAATATAATGTCGCCCACTTACCAAACAAGATTCAATGCGTGGCCCAATGGCACGCAGACTTTACCAAATCTTTCGATGGTGGGGGAGGTCGCCGGTTCGAATCCGGTCGACCTCCATATATTTTTGAAACCAAGACCAATTAGTCAAACCCAGGGTGCCACGTGGCATCCTTTCATTGGGCCACGTGGCACCTTTCTATTCGTCCACCTCATGCCACGTGTCACATTCTTACTCGCCCAGCTGTCATCCAATCACACTCTGCCACGTCATCAATGCCATGCGGACTGTACGGTTTCCACGTCATCCTAGCCACATAGGATGCTGACGTCACCCTGGTGCCACGTGTCACCTATCCAGTGGTGACACGTGTCACCTTCCAATTGGTCAAAATGCATGCCAAAAAGCCCATAAATGCGTGACACGTGTCACGCCCTGGAGCCGCCACGTGTCCTGTACGGACGGCCATGTCATCTGTACATCTGCCACATCAGCACTGTACGGCCCTGCCACGTGGCAGTACGGCCTGCCCAGTCAGCACATTTTTTTACCTGTTTGACTCGGCGAACAGACCTCGATAACTTCTCCATACGGACTCCGTTTGCGAAAATAAATATATCGTCGGAATCAGGAGAACGAGATGGACGCAATGGCATCGTTTTCGTTGCATTCCGAGCACTTTGAAAATTGAGCATTGTTTTGACCCCTGGTCCAGATTCTGATCACTGCGTGCGTGTGCACGTTGGCTGGCTCACTACAGCCCGTGTGTACCTAACAAAGCACGAAAAAAGGAAAGTTGCCAACGAAACAAAAATCTATGGGTCAGTTAACTGAAACTCCCGGCCATGCATGGACGAGGGTTCATCCAAAACCCTAGCTCCTTCTAGCCTATAAAAGAAGGGGTAGGGGTACCATTTGGAGGAGGAAAAAATATAGCGAAGAAAATCTGCCCATTTACGTAATCCATTGTCCCAACCCTTTAGCCTTTCCTCATGCCAAAGGAGATTTAACGCAAAGCAGTTGAAGGACAGAAGAAGAGGAGCCCAGGATTAGGTTCAAGGAGCAGTGGCCGGTCTCAGCTTTGATTGTAAGTTGATTCATTTTCAGTAATAAAAAGAATACTTTTCCCGTCCCAGTGCATGAATTGTCTATGGTTTGGTTAATTTATGCTTGATTTCTAACCCTTGAGTAGAGAAGTAGCATGCATGCATAGTAGTTATTTGTCTTGATTGCAGGTTATCTGTGGAAGGAGCAGCACAAGCAAGTGGTCAAATTGCAATGGAGGATCTACATCAAACGTCGGTGATAAGGTTGGTGGTTCTCTTCATGCATTTACTGTGAAAGAGGGGTTTTAATCTTGGGTTGTAGGTTAAAAAGTAATCTATTTTCGGTCAAAATCTGCATGCAAGTCTGACCCTAGTTTGCTAGTCCGTAGGGTATTTTTCCCAACAACAAGAATCCAATCCAGAGGAACAATTTATTTAGAACTACTTGCAAGACCAAGGATAGGGTATGCAAGGTAATAGTTGATAGTGGAAGCACAAATAATCTAGTATCCACAGAGATGGTGGAGAAGCTGAAATTTGAAACAGTTGCACATCCAAGCCCATATAAAGTTTTGTGGTTGCAAAAGGGACATCAAGTAACAACCACTAAAGAATGTTTAGTTGAGTTTAATATAGGGGGTTATAGAGATGAAATCTTATGTGATGTTATTCCCATGGATGTATGTCATCTTTTATTGGGGAGGCTGTGGAAATATGACATAAATGTTATTCATAATGGAAGAAAGAACACATATACCTTGGAGAAGAATGGTAGGATGCATATGTTGCTGCCAATTGAAGACAAGAAGGTGAAAGCATAAGAAAGAAATACTATACTTCTCATGAGTGGGAAGGAACTTCTTAGATAAATCAAGAAAGACGAAGAAATGCAGTTTGTTGTGGTAAGAAAACCTAGAGTCATCTTGGCCAGTACTTCAATATATGATCTACCTGAGGAAATTCAGGAACTGCTGGAGAATTTCACTAATATAGTGGTGGATGATTTGCCTTGTTCGTTTCCTCCCATTAGAAGTATAATCCATCATATTTACCTTATACCGGGAGAGATTTTACGAAACAAAACAATGTACAAACTAACGATGCAGAAGAATGAAGAGGTCAAGAAGAAAGTCCATAATTTGATGGACAAAGGGTTGATTAGGGAAAGCTTGAGTCCATGCATTGTACCAACATAGTTAAGTCCGAAGAAGGATGGTGGATGGAGGATGTTTACAGACTCGAGGGATATAAACAAAATCACCATCAGATATAGATTTCCTTTACCCGGGATGGATGACTTGATGGATTGCTTGAGTGGGGAAAAGTTTTTTTCAAAACTTGATTTGAAGAGCGGATATCATCAGATTACGATGAGGGAAGGTGATGAATGGAAGAAAACATTCAATACAAATGAAGGACTGTATGAATGTCTTGTCATGTTGTTTGGCTTGACGAATGCACCAAGTACTTTTATGAGATTAATGAACGAAGTCTTGAAATATTTCATTGGAAAATTTATAATTGTGTATCTTGATGATATATTGATCTTCAGTAAGATTGAGTGAGAGCATTTGAGAAATTTAACTCTAGTGATGAGGAGGTTGCAGCAAGAGAAGTTGTTGATAAATCTGAAGAAGTCGTCTTTCATGAAGACATAACTCATTTATTTGGGTTTTGTAATCTCTTCAAATAAGTTGAAGATGGATCCTGAGAAGGTAAAAGTGATCAAAGAATGGCCATCACCGAGGAATATCTTTGAAGTCAGAAGATTCCATGGACTAGCCAGTTTTTACAAGAAGTTCATCAAAAATTCTAGTGGGATTAGTGCACCAATGATGGACACAGTCAAGAAAAGACATAAATAATTTCATTGGACAGAGGAAGCTAAAAGAAGTTTCAGGTTTTTAAAGGAGAAGATAACCGAACAGCCAGTTCTGGTTTTGCCAAATTTCGGTAAAACATTTCAAGTCAGATGTGACGCAAGTGGATTCGCGGTTGGAGAAGTATTAAGTCAGGACAATAGACCAATTGCATACTTTAGTGAGAAGTTGAACGAGACCAAGATGAAATAATCCACGTATGATAAAGAGTTTTATGCAGTCATACAAGTGTTGAAGAAATGGAGGCACTACTTGGTTCCAAAGGAGTTTGTTTTGTATAGCGACAACCATGCCTTACAGTTTATAACCAAAGAGGAGAAACTAAACCAGAAACATGAAAAATGGTTTTTAATTTATGCAGAACTTTACTTTTGTTCTAAATCACATTTATGGAACTGTTAACAAGGTTGTTAATGCATTGAGCAAGAAATGTTTGATTCTGCAGGAGTTTCGTGTGAAGACCTTAGGTTTTGATAGCCTTAAGGACATGTATAGAGATGATTCAGATTTCAAGGATGCTTATGAAGCATGTGAGAACCCTTTTCTGAGAGATAGGAGACAATGGATTGAATATTTAATTTAGGATGGACTATTATTTAGAAAAAATCAATTGTGTATCCCGAAGGGTTCTATGAGAGAAAACATTTTAAAGGAAAAACATAGTGGAGGATTGGATGGACATTTCAGCCATGAAAAAACATTTGTGCAACTAAACAATTTATATTATTGGCTAGGAATGAGGAAAGATGTCAAGAAATTTGTCAACATATGTAGAATTTGCCATCATGCAAAAAGGGAAAAGACAGAATACAGGGTTGTATCAACCATTGTCGATACCAGAAAGACCGTGGGACGTGGTAAGCATGGATTTTGTGTTGGGACTGTCGAGGACATAGAGAGGTTGTGATTCCATATTCAGGGTAGTCAATAGATTCTAAAAAATGGCACATTTTATTCCATGTCAAAAAACCAATGATGCAACACACATTGCAAATATGTTTTTCAAAGAAGTTGTTCGACTTCATGATTTACCCAAGAGTATTGTTTCAGATAGGGATACCAAATTTGTTGGTCATTTCTGGAGGAGACTATGGAAGAAGTTGGGGACAGATTTATCTTTTAGCTCAACATATCACCCTCATACATATGGACAGACTGAGGTAGTAAATCGAAGTTTGGGGGACTTATTGAGGAGTTTAGTAGCTGAAAATCATAGTCAGTGGGCTTAGATTCTTCCGCAAGCAGAATTTGCATATAAAGACTCACCTAACCGTAGCATAAGATAGATCCCATTCCAGATAATGTATGGAATGCATCCAAGGGGAGTATCTGAGTTGAGGGACTTAGAGAAGAGAGAGTTCAGGAGTGTTGGAGTGGAAGATTTTGCAGCAGAGATGCAAGAGCTCCACGGTAAGATTAAAGAGTGGTTGCATAATTCCAGCCAAGAATACAAGAACAGAGCAGATCAGCATAGAAGAGAGCTTCATTTCGAAGTGGGAGATTTAGTCTTAGCACATCTAAGAAAAGAAATATTCCCAATCAGAACGTATAATAAGCTAAAGATGAAAAATATAGGGTCGTGTAATAATTTACGGAAATTTGAGGCAAATGCTTATGAGATATAATTGCCAAATGGTGTGGGAATATCACCCATATTCAACATAGAAGATCTGTATCCTTATAGAGAATATGAAGCAGGAGGAGATGAGAATCAAGATAAAATCCAGTGGTTCAAATAGATGTCTGTCGCTGAAAAGCCACAGATGGAAAAGATCATTGACCAGAGAGTTGGCAAGAAGACTCGGAGGAAGAAACATCTTGAATATTTGGTAAAATGGAAACGACACCCGATTGAGGATGCCAGTTGGGAAAGTGAAGCAAATATCCAGAAACATGGACAGACAATGCAGGAGCTCATGGACAGGAGTCCATGAATTTTTCAGCCATAGGAGTATGATGCAGGAGCATCGCAAGCAAGATCAAGTGGAGGACACCTGGATATGCACCAGTGCGCATTTTGAAGATGTTTCTAATTTTAAAAGATGAAACATTAATGTAATAGTTGGAAGGATTTAATTGCCCTTAAATGTTTTGGAGATTGTAATGCAGATCTTGAGTGTTTTCTCTCATCTATAGGTTGTAGGCATTTAATGAAATAAATGTAAGGTAGCTGTACGCTTTAATTCGATTAGATAGTTTGACGTTGTAGGAGGGAAAACTCGAGAAATATACCTCATATGTATGGTATTGTATTATTATTCTCATTATAAGATAGAAGTTAATAGTTGTAGATAAGAGAGCAAAGAAGAACAGAGGTTGTAAAAGTTGTATGAACAGATAGTTGTTGCCATTGAATCCATGTACATAAGAACTTGAATTAATATAAGAATGCTTTGGTCCAATTTCATGGTGCACTGGTGGTTACTGTTGCATCTATTGAATGGTATGTTCACAGTTTTCTTATATACTCTGCTTTCATTTATTTCAATGTTGTGTGTGTATCTGCGATTTCATGCTGAATGTATGAAGTTTGTGAGAGGGAGAGTATGAGTTTCAATTGTTTCTCATCCTGAGAATTACTACAAGGAGTTCAATCGAAGTCTGCAAAGAGTATGTTGATAGGTTCTGAGTTTATCTCAGAAATTTCAGGAGAGATACCATTGTTCTTATACCAGCAGAAGTGTGAATATAGCACAGAGCAGTGTAAGGTGTGTACAGGCCAGAATGAAGTCTTATACTTTTCCAACCCAAAGGAATGGTTGAAGAAATTTCTTCGCAAGGAGTGTGCAGAGTTGGAAGATACTTAGATAATTAGATATTATCATGAAGGTCGCAAGGAGTGTGTGCAATAATTCCTTAGAATCATTGAATTTGAAGTAAGAGTCAAGCTCAGGAGGGATAGAGACTTCAAAGAGTTCGAAGGAAGGACAAGGTTTGTAGTCACCTCGAAGAATGAAGCTCAGGAGAGATAGCAGCCGTCATATCTAAACGAGCGAGAGCCGTTTATTTGGCACCTTGTATTTCATCATTTCGGGAGTCGGGAATGTGGAGGAAACAACTACCCGAGAATCGCGAGACATGAAATCCCGACACAGTCTGAACTGTCATATCATGGAGTAATTAGGACCGTCGACTTGTAAGAGGGGAAGTCACGAGTTCATAATTTGGGAAAGGGAAGAGATTTGCAGTGCAAACTCGTGAGTCGTGAAACCCCGACATGCTCGAATATTGGGCCCCAGGTTGCAGTCGAGGGTCACATCAAGAGAATTTAAGGGAGGAGCTAGTGGACCGTTATCCCTTTTCGGGTTTTCAGGAATTGGAGGAGTTAGGATGCCTCATAAAGGAAGTCTCGATATCGTGAAATGCAATGTGCCCTTGGGGGTTAAGGTCGTGGTCACGCCGGTGGTCAAGTGGAGTGGATGTTCATGCCTAGTGCTTGTTCATGCAGGCATAAGTTCTAGAAGGACATGTGGTTATACATGTTGGAGGTTCCATTTGTGAACCAAGGAGCCATTTCAGCTTGGGGAGAACAGACATATCCATAGGCTGGGAGGTCAAGCATACCCTGTTGAGGTAGGGGTGTTGCGTCACATTGTTAGCAAAACTTTAGGAGAGACAAGGAGGAAATCAACAGGTACAACTAATATCGGCAGAACCTCATAGTGAGGACCATAGAGTCGTTGTTATCACTAGAGGAGGCGTTGTTATGGGAGAAGACAGGTTAACCCTAGAAAAGACTACAGAGGGATCTAGGATCAGAAGAGCTACAGAGAAGACATAGTTTTTTTATCCAAGGAAGGAGAAGTATACATTTGAAGAGGAAAGAAGGGAATTTGGAAAATAACAGGCTTATTCATATAAGGCACAACCAGAAGTGAAAGAATGCAAAATTCCTCTGGCATTCGATCAGTCTGCCTCACCCGGAGAAGGAAAAGAGGTAAGCAAGCTTATGTATTTCTTATATACTTGCATTAATTTGATTAAGGATGAAAGAGTTGTGCAAGAAATAAAACACTTGATCAGATAGTATGAGATAGGAAGAATAGACCCTATACTGAGTAGGGATGTGAAACAAGTATCTAAGAAGAGGAGGAGAAACACGGAACTACACCTTAATGTTCAAATTGGAGACTACGACATAGATTATGTGGTCCTCGACTTCAGATCAGAAGTCAATGTTATGACAAAGCTGACCTGGGCACTAATGGGAAAAACTAAGTTGATTTACTCCCCTATCAATCTCAGGATGGCTAATCAGCAAGCAGTAAGCCCCTTTGGAAGACTAGAGCATGTCCTTGTGGACGTTGATGGTGTAATAATGTTTACAGACTTCGAAGTGATCGAGATAGTTGATGATAGTTGTCCTTATCCTCCATTGTTGGGAATTGATTGGGCTTTCAACAAATCGACTATTGTTGACCTAAAGAAGAGATGAATGAAATTTGAAGGTGATGGCCTTAGGTTCATTACACCTCTTGATCTTGATGAAGGTCGTAGATACACATTACCCATGAGAGAAGAAGACCGCGCATACGAGCTAGAGAATATATATAAATTGACAACAAGGCAACATGATTACATTAATCCTACAACAAATGGGAATTTTAGTTGGCGAAGTGAAAGCACATGCTCATACGATTCAAAATAAGCATCGAAGAATTGGCAGAACAAAATGTATGAAGTTTTCGAACAGAGGTGTGTCAGATTGACCAGGGAAGTTCGCTGGATCGGCACAGAAGTAAGTAACCTGCCCACATTTGATGGTTTGAATCATTTAGAAACATTCTTATTAGAATTTGAAGAAGTTGTATCAGTACAAAAGAGGTTATTGGCACTCGATGAAGCCTTGAAAGAAACTCCAGCGAGATGGTAGGGAACACATAAGAAGAACATCGTGGAGTGGGTGCAATGTCACACTTTAATGAAAGTGCTCTTTTTAGACCAAGTCAAAGGGTGCGAAATTTGATATACAGGTCAGAGTTGTTCGAAGGACCATGTGTAAAGTTGTGAGGAGCCCTGGAGAAACATCGCTCAATAACAATGGGTGCATAATTTCATTAACACTTTGGATACAATTCCTATCAATTGGTATCTTCAAGAAGAACTACACCTCACCACTTCAGATTGGTCTTTAGTTGAAGACTCTGAATGGGGAATGGAAGGATGGGTTAGTGAATCATGGAAATGAAATCTTCAACCAAGAACAAAAAAATAATATGTGTAAATTAAATTTCATTGCAAGTAACAACTTTAACAGGCGTACCTTGGCCAAACGCGAATGCTCCAAAGTTGTTGTCTTGAACGCGCTCCATCCAGCTCCCACTTTCCAACCGATGTGACCTCATCGATACCTCCCAGCCAATGCTAGGGGTACTCTTCTTCCCCCCTGAGCCACCCGAGCCTCAAAGGGGCTACACACACAATACCAGAGAATGCTAACACCCAACTCGCCTCACAAGGTCGAGCTACCACTCATTAACCGAGCTGGGTATCCCAACTCCCACAAGAGAAAGTTCAATCATAGTAAAATTTCAACAAAATAACGTTACGCAAAAAGATGAGATCCATACTCCTCCTCCTCCATCCTTTTTATAGATTTTTTAAGTAATTAGTTTCCCAAATTATCATTAAATTCATTTTTCAGTTAATTAATTTCGAAAAACCTTCCTCGTATACATGTTGCTCGATCCCCTAGTTGCACCAGAAAATCCATTTTATTAATTAATTAAATGTTCCTATTTCCCTCATCCACCTAAGATCATTCCTAAAAACGCTCCTTGGTGTCCCAAAATTCCCTTACACTTCTTAAATGACTTATGCCTTACTTAATTCCTAGTTGAGTTCATGATTATAAAGTTCTAAAGGAAAGATTCCTTACTAAGTTAGACATTAAACTTTTTCCTTATGTTTCCCCTTTTCTTTAAGTTTCCCTTTTCCCTTAAGTTTCCCCCTTTTTCCTTTTTAACTAAAAATCAATTTAGCAAGTGTAGATAAAACAACCACTTACCCTTTTTCCTTTTTAATTAAAAATTAATTTAGCAAGTGTAGATAAAAAAAAACATTACCCCCTTTTTAAAAATTTAATAGTCCATTATAATTTTGACTTTAATAAATAAGTTTGAATTTCTTACCCCCCTTCTTGTTACATGTTTATTTATTATTATTATTTTTGACCACGTGTTCTACTTAGACCTAGGTTTTAATTTCACTAGGTTGGGCGACATTTTTTTTATTAGGGAAAAAATTAGTCATTAAACTTTATTTATAACGTCCATCATTTTAAGGCCGACTAGATTTATTCACTTACCAGTTAAGATTGCAACGTGCCCTTCAGGACACACTGTGTGCTCCAAGGGTTCCACTCACCTCTTTCCATTTTCCTTGCGCGACGTGCCCTTCAAGATGCACTACGTGCTCCAAGGGTGTCACTCGCCTCTTTTCGTTTTCCTTGCACGACATGCCCTTCAAGACGCACTACGTGCTCCAAGGGTGTCACTCGCCTCTTTTCATTTTGCTTGCGCGACGTGGCCTTCAAGACGCACTACATGTTACAAGGGTGCCACTCGCCTCTTGACTAAATTTGGTATATGTCAAACCCCTGGAGTCAATACTCTACCATGTGATATTGTGGGAGAGTAAGGGCCTTTAAGGAATAAGGCCCCTGCCTTATTGCGCGCCCCTTATAATCATCATGAGCGACTATCATGGTCTTCCCTCATGACATCGTGGGTCTTCTCGAACTAGGTAATCATTAACCTACAGTTCGAGCCACAATGAGAGTGCTAGTAGGCTGTGGCAGAGTTGCTGCCACACCTCTCCCTCAAAGTCTTTGGTTTCCATGCATGACCTTTCTACTCCACATGTGAGTCTGGTCGACAAGTTATCGTCAGTCTGCATCCATCAATGAATCATTTCGGTAATAATAATCAATCATCATAACATCTAATCATATGTACATATGTCACATCAACAACATTCAAACCCATCAGTCCACTCCCTGACTCGATCCAAAGTCCAAGGGGTTTCATCGATGCCTCTGCATCCTTGAGGTCCAAAGTCCTACACACTCAGGAGAACCCAGTTAATAGCACCTGTCTATGTAAATACAACCAATTAACATATCATCAAATCCAAAATATCTCATAATCATAATCAAAACGACCAATAGAAATAATAACCTGGATCACTTTCAAGCAAGTGTCCTCAAGAATAAGTTCGCTCAGTGCGCACAAGAGCGGGATGTTATAGTTATCGTGTTTCCCTCGCGAGACATCTTGTTGTTACAAGTACTGGGAAGTGCGCTCATCCTCCATATCACTAGATCTAGGCTCACTCCCATCATTACTATCCTATGTGGGAGGTCTCCTTTTTCTTTTCGCACCACTAAGACCATGGAATATGCCATTGCCTCAAATGAATATTCCACGAAGATGAGGCATATTGTTGGGGATGAAAGATCATATCACAAAGAGAGAGGAGTAGGATCTGGACGGACTTGAGAGGATTTGCACCAGGAATAAAAGAAGATGCTTTTCCAAATTAGGCGAGACTTAGCTTTATCAACCATGAGGACGAGCATATGGCTAGGGTGAAATAACAACTCTCCATTACCATAATTGCAAGCACAAACAAGATATTAAAACTCATTCATTCATTTGTAATAGTTTGTTGAATAGCCTCAAATATTGTACTTATCATGATGATTCCTTGATTGGAAAGCATCATCCCTCCATTAAATTAGACGTCAAACACCATCCAAGAAATGAAAGAGGGACACCAAGTGTCAATGTCATCATCCCAAAGTTTCATCATCATAATTGTCTCATTAACACCCCATTCGAGGGATACTATCCCTACTTACAATGTGATCTCTCTCTTATATATATATTAAGAATTTAACTATTTTATACTTTTTTATACTATAGTTTATATATATATATATATATAAACTATAGTATAAAAAAGTATAAAATAGTTAAATTCTTAATAGAATTTAAATACATAATTCAAACATGAATGAAGTAATAATTAAAAGTGAAGGAAATATTCTATTACCACTATAACCTCTAGGTGTGTCCATGATGTCCTATACACTATACACAAGGTAAGTGAAGATTTCGAACCGATAATTTCATAGAGTGCTTTTATAATACACTTCATCACTGATTACCTTACACCTAGAGATGATGAAATATTTTACTAATAGTTATTTGATACATTTATAAACACATTTTTTTAGTGATTAAAAATTACATAATTTTTTTTTACCAAAAATATTTAAAAAAATTAAAAATTACATAAATAAAACCATGTAATACAAAGTTAGAATAGATCAACTCTAAACAAATAAATGTATAAACAAAACTTAAATATATAATTTCGATGTAAATAAATTAATAACTTTCCTTCTATAAAGAAATGAATTTAAATAATTCTTTCAACTTTATAAATTAATCAATCAATCTTAAAAATAAAAATAAGTGAAATATTCATACAAAGTTAAAATAATTTGAATATTAACATAACTTCAATATATAATTTCATAATGAACGAACTAATAGCTTAAATATTTTTTTATTATTATAAAAATGGATTTTAGAAATATATCCAATTTTAAAAATCAATAATTATTTTTAAAATTAAAATGAAATATTCTATAATGTTCACATGATATGATATTTTATCAATAATCATATTGATATATTTTTATAATCAACTTTTAAACCATTTTAAAGATAAAAAAAATTCAAAGTAGTAAAACCTATAATAATTGAGTTGTCTATCACTAATGAGGATACTTATTATTGACTTTTTATCTTGAACTATCACTAAGGAGGATACTTATTATTGACTTTTTATCTTGAACTGATTTGTTGATAGTTAGTAAGGAGAAAACTTTCACTAAATATTGTTGATGATTAGTAGTGGGGAATTTCCACTCAAGCTAAATTCCTTTTTAATCTATTTTTTTATCTCTTATCTAATGAGAAGTAGTTTTAGGTCTTACTCTAATAGAGGTCATCTTTAACCCGATTCTAGATTCTAGCCATTGAAGGGCCCACCACAAAGTCATTGATTGACTTTGTGGTTGGACCCTCTAATAACCCTAATCTAGAATTGGGTTAAGCTTAGGGCTTTAAGACCAAAAGGTGATTTCAGAGTAAATAGTTTGTGCAAGAATCAAAAGAAAACCAATATCCCTTAGTGCCATAGTTGAGGTTACAACAATAAGATTGTGTGCTTTCAAATAACATTTAACCTTAATCCTATATATGAGACTAAATACTACCTCCAATTACAATTTAATCTTAATCCTTTATATGAGACTAAATGCTACTTCCAATTACAATTTAATCTTAATCCTATACATGAGACTAAACATTACCTCCAATTACAATTTAATCTTATAAAAAGAGAAACACACATATATACTTTGAAAAAACAAATACAACATATTTATGGAAAATAATTTTTAAAACTAAATCATATAATATAAAATTGAAATAACTCTAAATATATAATTAGAATGTAAAATAATTAATAATTTAAATTTTCTTTTTTCTTCATACAAATAAAATCCACAAATACATACGATTTTATAAATCAATCCATCTTTTCCTAAAAAAAAAATGGAATCGAGAAATACAATACATCCAATTTCATAAATGAATCAATCACTTCTAAAAATAAAGTAAAATATTTTACCGATTATCATATATATATATATATATATATGAATCAATCACTTCTAAAAATAAAGTGAAATATTTTACCAATTATCTAATTCATATATATAAAAGAAATACATCCAAGTTCATAAATGTATCAATCACGTCTAAGAATGAAGTGAAATATTTTACCAATTATCATATATATATATATATATTTCTTTTAAAGTATCCAAGGCAATTTTTATTTTTTTTTATATAGAAAATAAAAATTTGAAAAATAAATTAAAATTATAAAATATTGAGTGTAAAGCAATTTTTATTCCTTTTTCATGAGTGATTTTCTTCCCCTTTAATTTTGGAATTTTCTCTTTAAAGTATATTAACACTCTCACCATCTTTCTTGGAAAATTGAGAGTATCTTTACTTCTAGGTATGAAGTTAGACTTCACCAGTTGGAAAAGATTGGAATTCTGAAGTTCCTTCCCACCCAGAACATAGTCTAGTTTAGGGTTTGCAAAAGATCTTTCTGGAGCTTGAACAACATCCAAAACCTCTACATTTCTAGGAATCAGAATGAGGAGCGGTGGGTTGAGATTTTTTTATACCAAACAAACTGTGAAAAAAATCACTCATGGATTTTGGTCCTTTGGTTACAACCTTAGTTTCCTAAGTCCCAAAAACAAAAAATTTCAAAGAGATAATTTTATTCATAGAATGAGACTGGTGCATCTTACTCAAATTAGCCTTATTCGCCTTATTGTTGTTGAACACATCCAAATTAGGTTCCATGAACTAGCCTATGTCTGAGTGCTAAAATATTCTACTAAGGGCTTGATTTGAAGGCCATTCAAGCTTTCTCGAACCCCTACATCCTCTTTCCTACTCAGAATTTGGAGTGTTTCCACTTCCATCATCTCCAAACCACTCAGATGCTTTCTCGAAGCCCATTATCTTCCACATAAATGAGTAATTTCAATATGCAACCAAATTCCCATAACAATGTCAATGCACAATCTAAGGGGTATTCCTTCATATTCTAGGGTAAGATGAAAAAGATCAACTCCACTTCTGATATCCACTGTTTCTTCCAGGCCTTTGCTCACCTCCAATCCTACTAGGATATGAGCCATACCATAACATCCAGTCTCTAAGAAGGATAAATCAACTTTGTAATAGACACCTAATGCATTACCAATTTCTTCAATAACCTCTTTGGACCACAAAATAAATGGAATCTCTGGAATTCTAACCCATACCAAAATAATGTCCACACTAGTCAACCAAGCATTGAAATCGATATGCCATTTCTCTAAGAACTGGAATTTAGATCCCCATTTCCAACATTGGTGAACGTTTTCTCTGCTTCTTAAGCCATCCTAAACACCCAAACAAACCATCATTTTACCGTCAATAAGGTATGAGGAGAGAACCCCATTTCTAGCTCAAAGTTTAGCTTGGTCCAATTCTTCAACTCCTCATTTCTCATTGGAAAATGTCCAACCAACGCCTAATCCCCCCATCTCCATAATGTCATTGAGTTTGGTTTGTCTACCCAAGTTGAAATTGATAACTTCCTAAGACTTTTTGATACACTTACACCACTTGGGTTTTCTAGAACCCTCATGAGATTGTAACTCTACAACCTCCCAATCAAAGGATGGAGCTCCACTCGAGAGCTTCCAATCCAACATTTTTCCAACAAAACCTAGACTAGAATACGTATCATGTCTTTCAATTGCATTGTTGCATAGAAAATTGAATTCATTATAGGCCTCATTCAATGGGTTTACAATATCATACCTCATGAACATTAAACCTCAATCCTTCTCTAACAAAAAATTCAAGGTTGGTGTATCTACAATATTAGGTTCACAACTCCTTGCATGAAGCAAGACACTCATGTAATTATAGACATTGGAATGATCGTTGAAGTGACCCGTCACCGTGTCCTCCATTTGGCTCAAGGTATCAACATGGTGGCCTCTTGCAACTGCATAGACACCAATTGATATACCCTGTCGAAATATTGTGTATTGAATAGTTATCTAGTCCTTGGGCTTGACCAAATTGTTTGTTGTAAAACCCTCCACGACCAGGGATAATTTTAAGGATGGAGTTTTATATTAAAATGTAGAAACTTGGGATAATCCTACTAGCCCTTATATGAAAAATGTAAAATGTTTCGCGATAGTTTTGTAAAAATATTCAAATTTATAAAGATTTTACATCATTTATATAAAATTTTGGCTATTTTTAAGGTAAAATAATTTTATTCTATGGAATTTGGGCAAATCATTTTTAGAAAAAATGGAAATTAGCAAATATGTTTTTGGGAACAACCACGGAAAATTATCCCAATGGAAAATTTTAACCCCTAAAATCATCTATGTCCATGATACCCACCAAGAGCATGCGCTCCTTTGGTATGTTTAGAGGTGAGTTGATCGACGAGTGCAAGGAGGATGCGATCGGTTGGGCATATGAAAATATTATAGGCATGGGTAGGAGCACCTTGGGTGCACACTTTAGGCATGCATACCCAAGGGTGTACATGACTCACTTACCTTGCAGCAAAAGACATGGACTCAGGTTGCATGAGAGCATGAGTCGTGCGACTTGGGAATGCATGCACAAGGAGTGGATCCATCTACCTTGGTGACATGGGGTGTGATGGGGACGTCGACCAAACCTATTGGAACACCCCATGATGATTTAGAGTGAATCAAAACCAAGAGACATGACATATGGAAGAGACACAAACTTTTGGCAAGGAATGATGGTTCAAAAGGACATGAAAAGACCAAAGTGACTCGTCTATGCAGAAGGGATGAAATGGTTCATAAGGGACATGATGGTCCACAATTCGTACGAGGATCTGTGAGGGTATGCGACAGTTTGGGTGAGTAGAACTCATATAAAATAGACAGGGAACAGATAAGTCAAGGAACAACAAGGAATATGAAGAAATCATGTGAGAAAGAGATACCTATCACCAAACATCCAAGAGATGGGGGTGGACAAGTGATCAATGTGAGACTTGTTCAAGAACTTTGTTGGTTTAGATGTGGTGGACCATGGGTTTATGGTGATTTTTTGAGGTGACTTCAGTTAAGTGTAGAGACAAAACATGGGACTAGGTTGGGGTGTTGCGATGAAATGTAGGTCTAGCAAAGACGACGCGACAATGAAGTGAGGAGGATATGTTGTGACTAGGAAGAGAGTTGGACATACTTGGTGGTGTGAGGCAAGTCATGTGACTCTATCAATAAATTATAACCAAGCCAAAAGTGCTCTTTGTACTTGTAAATTTATATTGCATATAATAAGTTGGGTGTTAGGCACATTTATTCTACCCATACTTATATCTAGTGTCTCTCTTGTGTTTCACATGTTTCATTATTGTGTATGATTAATTGGCTAAGTGTTGAATGTGTTAAAATTTCTTAAGTATACAAATGGGTCATATAGAGTGAGTGTGCGACTCACATGTATCATAGAAAGGAGTATGGGTATGCTCTATGTAAAGAGGCATAGTCCAGAAGAAGTACCTTCAGTTGGTATCATTTCTAAATGGGAAACATCATAGTGTTGCATGCCCCAAAGAGAGGATGAAACTTATCTTTTTGTGTGGGTCTCCAAGGGGGTCATGACAGGTGGTATCAGAGTTTGTTTGATGAACAATTTTGTTCTTTTAATGACTGTAAATTTTTTAATAGGTGGTATTAGATATTTTTTAGTGAATAATTGGTAATCTCTTCACCACTACCATAGTCGTGATAGTTGGTGTCATTGTAGAGACATTTCAGTGAAAATTACGATGATAGAAGGTTGCAGAGTTTGGGAAAATATGTGTTGTGATGAAGTGGTTTGCACTCTTGTGTAGACCAAAGGAAGATTTCATGTGAAAATCCAAGGCACTTGGGCAGGGTGAACAACCATAGATTGATGCAACTGCAAAACCACACCAAAGAGTGTATATGACAGTTAGTGATTGTGAATAAATCACACATTGTTATAAGGATGGAAGGTCGAGGAATTTTGGCATATTTGACATAGGATAGAGGAGGATGATCCCTTGAAATGTCTATATATAGTGTGATGAGTCGTTCAGTGATAATAACACTCGAGAAATCACCAAACAACTTAGAACCATGCCATGGGATGTTTGGAGCAGTGGGGGACTTCACTGAACAAATGAAATAAGGGTGAATATGGACTGAATGCACTCCCTGAGCCAAAATTGAGATGGAAAAGACAAGAAATGAGACTTGGAGAACCAAGGTAGACAACATGACTTAATGAATGGTGAAACTCCAAGAGAACTCGGGGAAGGATAAACTAGATTGATGCACAGAAAGAATCCCAGATAGATAATATGAAGGAAATGGAAAGGGGAAATGAGACCTTAACATAGACTCTGTTGGGAGCACTTGACAAGGTGGACACTAGACATCAAAATAGTACTGTAATGGAGTAACAAACTAATCCACTTAATAGAAAATGTAAGATAGTAAGGCGTTACTTTTGTTCAAAAAATCATTTTGTAATAGATTTTCCCTTGAGAGGAAATTTGGCTTAGTTGGTTGAGTTAGAAGAATCTCGAACCATACCAACAATAGAAGATTCTGAACCCTTGACAAAGAATTTGTGTAGAAATATATGAAAGAAATGGCATAGGTCATGGATGTGTTACTAGCGTGGATATGGGAGTTAGAGACAAGAGGCCAAGAACAATATTCACAAAGTGAAGACGTAGATGGACTTTGTTTTGTGAGTGCGAACATAAGTGGATTGAATATGGAGGCCTTAGTGGAAGCTGACACGACCCACTTTTTTGTGAGAGAACAAGCCACTAAGTCACTCCATCGTAGACCCAAGAACAACACGGGCTTATGTAAGGTGGTGAACTCAAGAGTGATGCCAGTGACAGGGATAGTTTGTTCCACACCATTGAGAGTGGGAGATTGGTTTGGAAACATAGATTTGATTGTTTCTCCATTGGATGATCATGCGATTAAATTGAGGCTATAATTCCTCATAATTTCAAAAGAAGTACCACTCATTCATGAAAGTCACTTGGTATTCTTGGATGAAGCCAGGATACCGAGTGTGCCTATGACGACAAATAGGAATCTTGGATGAATGCCTAGGATATATGCAATCAAGATGAAAAGGGAGTCAGTGAGAGCTACACGGACAAACCCTACGTTGTGATGTAATAGAAAGTGGCCACTTTGATCACAACATATTTGGGTAGCATGGGTCAAGATAGATAACAGTTGAAAACAACAAGAAATTTGGTGAAGACAATCATGGGGAAGGTTGTTCAACTGCAAAATCTATAGGACTTTGTCACACTCCTTGCACAGGAGTGTGACAAAGAGTTAGAATATTCACTTGTGACACTTTCTATAACCATGGAGCAGAGAAGGAACCAAAAATCAACCCACTATCAACCATGTAGTGAGTATTTTGTGGAAGATCGGTTAGGGGACTTTCTCACCATAAAGGCTTCAAGTGTTGAGTCAATATAGTGCATGGAGGCACTTACTCAACCAAACATGGAGAAAAATGTGGAGGAAGTATAAATGGAAGATTGACACCCCACAATGATCATGAATTTTTATATGAAGGCCATGGGGATATGTGACATCCATCTCACTATGGAATGGATCTAAGAGTTGGGATGCACACAAAAGGAATTTAGGTTGGCCTTATGATACTTGCCCACAAAGAACATGTCAAACACAATGTATGCCAATAGCATTGGTGGCCGCTATTGGTTACACTCTATCTACTAAATAGTCAAGAGGGAGACACATTGTAGAGGAACCGACATTGCAATCTAAAACACCTTGTGAAGAGGTGTCAAAAAAATAATTAATGGAGAATTTATACATTGAATTGTAGCACGATAGACTGATTATCATGATGGCTTGTGGAGGAGACTTGAGTCAAGGGGCAGGAACTTTCCTAGAATCGATAAGTTCATGAAAAGTTCAAAAGGTTGTGACAGACCAGATAGGGATGGATGTGTTGGTTGAATCACTACCCTCCTTCACCTTGGCATAGGGGATCACTATAGCAAGAAAAACAGTGAAACCCATGGGCACCTTAATAGAAGGTTTCCTATACAATAAATGTGTCAATGTTGAGGACGTAATGGGTGGCTCAACAGACCAAGGAGATTGGACGGGAGGACTATGAGGTAGATAGAAAAAGAGTTTGTTGGGTGTGGAGACATGCATTTTTTGAGGATGGGTGCAATATTTAGAATCATCTCGCAACCAGTTCGTAACTTGAGAGGATCCAATGTACATGAAACGGGAAAAATGAAGTTGAAAGTATGGACACAATGAGGAGTGAAGGGAATCCAACACTTGGGGAAATTTTTTAAGATCTTCCTAAAGGAAGAGTGTTTTGACAATGGTTGTAGAAGGTATAAATTGCAGGATAAAGATGATATCTGAAGGTGGGAATAGACACACCATGGATATCATATTCGACAGGTTTTGTTGTGGAAAAAAAAAATTGAGTGGGGGAGGATATAAACCCTCCATGACACCCACCAAGAGCGTGCACTCCTTTGGTATGTTTGGAGACGAGTTGATCAACAAGCGTGATGAGGATGTGACTGGTTGGGTGCATGAAAGTTTTATAGGCATGTTCAGGAGCACCTTGGGTGCACACTTTAAGCATGTGGACCCAAGGCGGAATGCACCTCACTTACCTTGCGACAAAATGCATGGACTTGGGTTGCACGAGAGCATGGGTGGAACGACTTGGGTGTGTAAGCACAAGGAGTGGACCCACCTACATTAATGACATGGGGCATGATGGGGAGGTTGGATTGACCTCTTAACACACCCCATGATGAGTTGGAGTCAATCGACACCAAGAGATTTTATGTATAGAATATGTTAGAAAAATAGGACCGTGGAGCAATAAAATAAAACAAATGCAGAAACAAAACACAGAAGACACACAATACAAGAGAGACACAGATTTATGTGGTTCACCCAGTGTGGGCTATGTCCACCAGAGAAATTTCTAGGTCCTTCCTTTATTATTATCCAGCAAATGAAGGGATACAACCTACAGCAAAACCCGCTGTAACTTCCTCTTCTTTCTCTCACAGTCTCCTCTCTCATAATACAATATTCACCATCAACCATAGCCGCAATACATTTCCCTCATAAAATAGGGTTGCCTTCTAGGGCAAAAAACCCTAACATAATCTCTACCGTTAGATCTTCAACCTTATAATGAACGATCTAAATTTACAATGAAATTACAATATACTTTTATAAGGCAATTTTTGCTTCGGGGGCTTTGCCCCCGAACCCCCGCTGGGGGCCCGCTTGCCCCCAGCCAGGGGGATAGGCCCCCCGAACCCCGCAGAGGGGGTACCCCCCCTCTACACTCCCCTGCATGGAAGAGTGTACATACTTCTGGGGTGTAAATACTTCATGGGGTATAAACACAGCTGAAAGTAAAAGACCTATAAATCAGGAAGATAATCAGGCTCCACAACCAACAATCTCCCACTTGGAGACTGATCTCAACAACTCCACCGCTGCTGTATATGCTGGACTCTGAACCTTCTTGGACCTGGAAAATTTCTCATCTTCATATTCATTCTTGAAGACCAATTGAAACTGAGAAAGAACTTAGTTTCTCCCTGGTTACTCCCTTTGTTAACATGTCTGCAAGATTCTGGCTAGTGTGTATCTTTTCCATCTTCAATTGTCCATCTTCCAAGGAGGATCGTATGAAGTGGTACCTCAACTATATATTATTAGTCTTTGAATGGAAGGCTGAGTTCTTTGCAAGGTGAATGACACTCTGACTGTCACAGTACAACCTGTTGTTCTCCTGCTTCTTTCCCAATTCCTCCATAAACCTTTGTAACCAAATCATCTCTTTACTAGCCTCTGTAGCAGCAACATACTCTGCCTCTGTTGTTGAAAATGCAACAACCTTTTTTAGTTTCAAAATCCAACTTACTGTTGTTCCACCTATAGTAAAAACATACCCTGTGGTGTTCCTCCTGCTGTCTTTATCACCTGCCATATCTGAATCAACATATCCCTGTAGAAAAGTGTCTAAACCTCCAAAACATAATGCATGTGTAGTAGTACCTCTCAAATACCTGAGAATCCACTTTACTGCCTCCCAATGTTCTTTACCTGGATTGTTCATATACCTGCTGACAACTCCCACTACATGTGCAATATCTGGTCTTGTGCAAACCATTGCATACATCAAGCTGCCAACTGTTGATGAATATGGGACCCTGGACATGTATTCTATCTCCTCCTGTGTCTTGGGACACA
>JASDQU010305898.1:2142-16076 GCA_032191745.1 Picea mariana | reverse complement strand
TTTCATCAAAATCTATACCTTTCTTTTGTGCAAACCCCTTTACAACAAGTCTAGCCTTGTACCGCTTTTCTCCTCCATCTTCTTCCTTCAACTTGTAAACCCATTTATTCTGCAATGCTCTTTTTCCCGCAGGCAACTGAACCAAGTCCCAAGTCTGGTTATTTTCCAAGGAATCGATTTCCTCTTTCATGCCTTGCTCCCACTTCTTTTTGGTGTCTACCTGCATTGCCTCTTCATAACATTTTGGTTCACTAGAATCAATCAACAATAAATAATACAATGAAGGAGAGTATCGTTTAGGGGGTATACTTAACCTGGTAGATATTCTAACAACACTTGCAGGTGTTTGAGGTACCTGCTACTCCTGCTGTTGTACATTTTGATTTTCAGGTTCCTTTGGAATTTCCTTTTCAGTGATCTCATCAAGCACTGTGTATTCTTGTTTTTTTGTTTCCTGTTTCTCTCCCTACAACTGATCTTTGTACATGACCTTCTCATTGAATATGACATCTCTACTCCTAATGATTTTGTTATTTTCATAATCCCATAAGCGATAACCAAAATCATTAACACCATATCCAATAAAGGTACATTTCTTGGATTTTGCCTCAAGATTTGTTGTATTTTCTTTATCAATATGGACAAATGCTTCACAGCAGAAAGTTTTCAAATAGTTTACCTTTTTTCCTGTCCATTCCTCCTCTGGAATTCTACCATCCAAAGAGCTTGAAGGTCCTCTGTTTATTGAGTAAAAATCAGTATCTACAACATCTACCCAGAACTGTAAGGGAAAACCAGCATGCAATCTCATACTCCTTGCACGCTCCATGATTGTCCTCTTCATCCTTTCTGACACACCATTTTCTTGTGGTGTTCGTGGAGCTGTCTTCTCTCTACGAATCCCATGGTATGAACAATAATCATCAAACTCCTTGCTGCAGTATTCACCTCCATTATATGATCTGAGACACTTCAAACTTTTTCCTGTCTCATTTTCAACTAAAGCTTTCCATTTCTTAAAAGTATCAAAAACATCAAATTTTTGTCGAATGCAATAAACCCAAGTTTTTCTAGTTGCATCATCAATAAAAGTAACATAATAATGAGAGACACCAAGAGATGATACCTGAGCTGGTCCCCATACATCTGTATGCACAAGCTCTAACCTTTCATTCTTCTTTTCTTTTTCGACTCTGANACACAATGCTCACAGAAGTCCAACTCAATTTGTTTAAGATCTGGCAACAAATTTCTTTTGTGAAGGATCTGCATACCCTTCTCACTCATGTATCCCAGCCTATGATGCCATAGTGCTGTATCCACTCCTGTAGAAGCTAAAGATATAGAAGAGTCAGTATTACCAGTACATAGATACAATGTACCTACCTTATCTCCTTTCGCTATCACCAATGATCCTTTGATGACCTTCCACATCTTATCCATAAATATGGATATACAACCTTCACTTTCCAACTGCCCTGTTGAAATCAGATTTTTACTTAAATCTGGAACATGTTTTACCTCTTTCAACAACCATTGGTTTCCATTTCGTTGCTTTATTTTTACCTTTCCCATTCCAACAATTTTGCATGGTTTATTATCACCCAAATGAACATGTCCAAAATCACCTTGAACATAATCTAGAAAATGTTTCCTATGGGGTGTGGTATGAAATGAAGCTCCTGAATCTACTACCCAAGACTTAGAAATATTATCTACAGAAAGAATCAAAGCATCTTGTAACACATCACCTGTTACGTTTGCTTCCTGATTTCTCTCTTGCTGTCCATCTCTTTGTTTCTTTGGAGCTCTGCAGTCTTTCTTCAGATGTCCTTTCTTCCCACAATTCTAGCACTCTATCTTTCTAAGTCTAGATTTGGATCTGCCCTTCCTAGAATTTTCGCGGTTTCCTGAGCCCTTTCCTCTTTCCTTTTGTCTTCCCCTGTTCTCCATGTTCAATGCATTTCCTAATGTCTCACCTGTGCTTTTCCGTTGCATTTTGTCACTAAGGATAACACCAACAACATCAATAAATTTTAAAGTATTTGAACCAGAGACAGAGTTACTTACAACCATGACCAAGCCATTCCAGCTTTCTGGCAATGAGCACAAGATTAGAAGAGTCCTAACCTCATCATCAAAGTCCACTTTTACAGAACTTAGTTGATTAGTAAACATATTAAATTCATTTAAATGGTCTGCAACAGACCCACCTTCTCACATCTTCATATTAAATAATCTCTTCATTAGAAATACCTTATTCGACGCCGAGGGTTTTTCATACAATTTGGCCAATGCATCCATCAAACCCTTCGTTGTATTTTCTTTCGAAATATTGAAAGCCACCGACGCTGCCAGGCTCGGCCGTATCGTTCCTAGAGCCTTTCTCTCAAGAATCTCCCATTCTTTGTCCTTCATGGCCGCCGGCTTCTTTGCTACTCTGCTCAATGGTAGGAATAGATCCTTATGATATAAATAGTCTTCCATCTGCTTCTTCCATAACTGGTAGTTTTGGCCGTTAAATTTCTCGACCCTAAACTTTCCATCTTCCGACATTTCTCCCACTTGAACTAGGAACCCTCTTTTCCTGCGAGTTACCTTATGCTCTGATACTAGTTGTTAGAAAAACAGGACCGTGGAGAAATAAAATAAAACAAATGCAGAAACAAAATATAGAAGACACACAATATAAGAGAGACATAGATTTACGTGGTTCACCCAGTGTGGGCTATGTCCACCAGAGAAATTTCCAGGTCCTTCCTTTATTATTATCCAGCAAATGAAGGGATACAACCTACAACAAAACCCGCTGTAACTTCCTCTTCTTTCTCTCACAGTCTCCTCTCTCAGAATACAATATTCACCATCAACCATAGCCGCAATACATTTCCCTCATAAAATACGGTTGCCTTCTAGGGAAAAAAACCCTAACATAATCTCTATCGTTAGATCTGCGACCTTATAATGAACGGTCTAGATTTACAATGAAATTACAATATACTTTTATAAGGCAATTTTTACTTCGGGGGCTTCGCCCCCGAACCCCCACTTGCCCCCAAACCCCCAGCCGGGGGGATAGCCCCCCCGGACCCCGCAAAGGGGGTAGCCCCCCTCTTCACTCCCCCGCATGGAAGAGTGTACATACTTCTGGGGTGTAAATACTTCATGGGGTATAAACATGACTGAAAGTAAAAGACCTATAAACCAGGAAGATAATCAGGCTCCACAACCAACAGAAGAGACATGACAATTCATTGGGGCACTATGGTTTGAAAGGACATGAATAGACCGAAGTGACACATTGATGCATAAGGGATGCGAAAATCCATGAGGGTGTTGGACATAGTGTCATTGATGTCAAATAGTTGGATGATATGCATAGATCAAATATCAGAAGGAAAAATAAAGTACAGAAGCGAATGAAGATCAAATATCAGAAGGAAGAGCGCATTGCAGAAGTGTCATCGGGATCGATGGAAATATTGAGAAGTCGACTAATGCACAGGAAAAGGTGAGAAGTATCATCAACCATCCGATCAATAAATTGACCGTATTGATTATCTCATATTAAAAACGTCGGTAATATGAGTGACCGTGGTCTTGAGTACCGTTGGAGGATCATGACCATCGGATCTGCAAGCCAGATCAACAACAGGGATGAATTGCAGAGAGCAAAAGGAGAATTAAATGATTCACTATTTCCAATCCCACAATTAGTCAGGACCATCCGATCTTATAACTTCGAATATTGAAGATTGTGTTTGATCAAACAAACGATAAGATTAAGTCGGATTGATTCATGACCGTCGGATGCACAATCGTCGAATTAACGACAGGGATAGATTGCGGATATTGAAAGGAGAATTAAATATCGTGATATTTCCAATTCTGCAATTAGTTAGGACCTTAATATCGTATAGCCTCGAAGATCGACGATTGTGGTTGACTCACCAACAATGCACAACTTCAAATTGCGGAGTTTTGGTGATGAGTTAAATCACTCACAAGTTGTGGTTCCGCAACCATCCTTTATCATTGATTTTCTTCGAGTGTCTTCACAACCATTGGATCACGTTTTAGTTGAAGGATAGGATAAGCTGAAAGGTTTGAGAATTCGAATATTTGAATTCCCGTCAGCCGTCAGTTTAAAATTAAGTGGAAGGAAAAGATAAGAAGAAAGTTTGAGTTCTCGATTATCTGAAATCCCGTCAGTCGTTGGATCACTTTAAAGTGGAAGGATAGGATAAGCAAAGGATAAGATCTCGATTACTCGAATACCCGAGGGTCGTTGGATTTAAACCAAGGCAAAGAAGCATCAAAGACAGATCGAGTCGTTGATCTCAAATCATGATCAAATGAACATCATTCTTTTCGGGTCTAAAGATGTGAGGAGGTTACACTCCAGGAAAATCTCACTTCAAAATTTTCAGTTTGAGATTTGAAATTCCCGAAGCTCAGAGAGCCGAAATAAATTCTCAACCCCTGGATCATCCGAAGTAAGCCTCAACCATCTGATTCAAGAGGACATGTGACAGAACACAGTGGTAGACCACGTCAGCAAAGACATATGGCAGATCACGTCAGCAGATATCATCACCAAGGACACGTGGTAGACCACGTTTGCAAGGACATGTGGCAGACCACATCAACAAAGGATATATGGAAGATCACATCAGGAAGGACATGTTGCAGACCACGTCAGTAGACCATGTCAGCAAGGAGGTGTGGAAAACCACATCAGCAGACCATGCTAGCAAGGACATGAGTCGTCTGATATGAAGATCACTTCGGGTGTATTTTCAACCATCGATCATATAACAGTGGAAGGATAGTGTAAGTAGAATAGTCGAAGACCCGAAGTAAATGATGGCCATCCATCACGATGCTTGATTAAGTCCTAGCTGTCGGAACAATGAAAGGATGAGTGTAAGGATCAAATCGGACCATTGATTTGTTTCCATGAAATAAACCATCGGATCTTATTTGAAGGTTTGAAAAGTTGAAAACCCAAAGTTCCGAAGTGACAAGTTCTGTTATCCATCCATCTCATCAAAAGATTTAATCATGGCCATTGAATTGATAAGAGCTCGTTTGGCTAGCGTCTGGTCACCGTCGTTGGTCATATGATATAAGATATTTAAATGAAAATACAATATGTTGTTGTAATTGGTAAGCCCGTGGTTATGTAACGCTCGGTCACATGTAATGGTTTGAAGGAAGCGCCTCCATAGAATTCGGGTTCTGTAAAAATAACAAAGATTCAGGATCGAGTTTAAAGGATGAAATTGATCCATATGTGATCAATTTACGAAAATACTTCACAGTAAAAATAATAATTAGTGATTATGGTTAAGTTAAACAAAGAGGTGTGATGGTTCAAAACCAAGGGACACAATGTATCACTCTCACACCATTTTTGAAGAATATATATAAATGAGGAAGAGTGTTGAGAAAAAATGTGTCTCTGCAGTCCAAATCAAAGAACATATTAAATTGGATAAGCAGAGAGAGATGCAGTAAAGAATTGATACAAAAGTTGTCCAGATTCAGAAAATAAGGGTGGTTGGGTGGTGCAAGGGCAGGTTGGTGTCTGTAGCGGGAGATGGTGCTTCCTTTTCAGTTGTAGCTTACTAAATAGGGGGTCGTAGCCTCCTACTAGTTGGTGCTGGTGAAATAGGGTGTGGGTGCATCCTGATCAGTCGGTGCTGATAAAAAAGGAAGTACATCTTCCTTCTATGTAACATGTCAAACAAATTTTGCAATTAATAGAAAAGAGATAGTTGTTTTCCCAATTGGGTTCCACGATAAAATACTGTGTTAAAATTTTGTTTTCCTTAATAAAAGAAAAATAGATATAATTATTGTGTCACTAATTCACCCCCCCCGCCCCCTCTCTTAGTGACAGGATTTGATCCTTTAATTGGTATTAGAGCAGGTTCCTTCAGCACAGTCTAACAAACTTGAAGGTAGATCCTGAAGATGGATCAACAAGAGAGAATGTTTAACAAAAAAGCACCATTTTTCAATGGAGGAGGCTATGCTCTGTGGAAAATAAGAATGAAAAACTTCTCGTTGGCTCTTGGTTTTGATATCTGGCAATCTATTGTAGATGGTTACACTGCACCAACTACTCCACCCAAAGATGCTGCAGGAAAGCAAATCTGTAATGACAACTCAATATCAGTTAATGGAATTCTAGGAGGGTTGACTAATTCTATATGTGTGAAGGTTATGCATTGCAAATCAGCCAAAGAAATCTAGGACAAGTTGGAGGATGTATATGAAGGAGATGACAAAGTCAAGGAAGCCAAGCTATAGACCTATATAACTCAGTTTGAAAATCTGAAAATGAAAGAAGAAGAAAATATTGCTGAGTACTTTCATAGGGTAGATGAAGTGGTTAACTTAATTAGAGAGACGGGAGAAGAAATTATAGATAAACCCATTGTGAAAAAAATACTAAGGTCATTACCTATGAGATATGATGCATAGATTTCTACAATTGAAGATATATCTGATCTAAACACACTCACAATTGATCAACTCCATGGAATTTTTAGAGCATATGAAATGAGAACAAGGAATGATAAATCAACAAAAATTGAAACAATTTTAAAATCATCTAAGACAAAGATAAATCGGAAGAAAAAAACTCAATCCAGCCATGATGAAGAATCTGATGTGGAAGAAGCAAATTTCATTAAAAAAATTTAGAAAGGATCAAGGAGATACAAAGGCAAGCTACCTTTCAAATGTTTTAACTGTGGCAAGGTTGGCCATTTTGAAGCCAAGTGTACCTATCCCAAGGAGGACCCTGAAGATGGAGAAAACAAAACCAAACAATACAAGAAGAAGGAAAAACACAACTACAAGAAAAAATTTTACTAAGGAAAAATAATTTTTACTCAAAAGAAGAAAACAACAGTTCGTCAAAGTCTAGTGACAACGATGAATCTGATGATGATGAAGTCCTTTTTTTAGGTATTGAAGAATCTAATGAGAGAGAAAAAATTAAACATGAGAAAGAGTTAGAAGATTAAGAAAAAGTTAATATGGAGGAAGAACTTCTCAGTGCCTTAGATGAATTAAGAAAATACAAAACCATATATAGACAACTGAAAAGTTTTGTAGTTGAAGAAAAGGAAAAACATGAACAAGAAGAAAAGGAGATGGAAAAACTCATGAGCAACCTGAAAAACCAAATCCTAGAAGAAAATAAGATCGAAGAAAGTCTGGAAAAGTCTCTTAAAGAAAAACAAATAACCTGTGAAAGAATGGAGGCATAAATAGTTCACCTAAGAAAAGAAATGGATGGAAAAATCATTCAAACAAGATATGAAAACAACTCTAAATTATTAGATAAGATTATTACCACGCAAAGGGATTTAGGTAATAAAAATGGAATAGGTTATTCTAAAAAAGAAAGCCAAGTTAACTCAAAATCTTATGCAGATGCTCTCCTTAGTATATTCAAGAAGAAAAATGAAGAGAAGATAAGTAATGATCAAAACTCCAGAGGATTACTTCCACCCATCAGGAAGGAACACAAGACAATACCAAATAAGTTTTATCAAAACATGTATCCTCTCATTTTCCTTGGTTATTTCTTTGCATGCTCTAATTTCGGACACAAAGCTATAAATTGTATAGCATATAGAAGGAAAAATCTGAAGGTTAAGAACTATATCCTTAAGGATAACCAAGCGGTAAAACAAGTTAAAAGAAGAAACTATAACTCCTTTGCACCTCTACAAGAAGGTGACCTGAATGATTTAGATGTCATAATTATGGACATAAGGCCATTAATTTTATATTACTGGAAGTCTTAGAACAACCAAATTTCATTAGAGAGAAAAAGAAACTTTGGAGAGAAACAACATCAAAAAAGGAATGTCTTATTGCCCTAAAATATCAAGATAAAAAGGATCTCTGGTATGTTGACAGTGGGTTCTCAAAACATATGATAGGTAATAAGGAAAAGTTCTTAGAATTAAATAAACAAAAGGGGAAATTTACATGTGGTGATCATGCTTCAGGTAACATACTTGGGAAAGGCATTGTGAGTTTGGGAAAAGACAAAGCCAGAAATGCGATACTTGTCGAAAAACTGAAGCCTAGTTTATTAAGTGTCAGCCAAACCTATGATTAGGGGCACCTCTGCATCTTTGATTCAAAAAAATGTGAGATTAGGAGAGAAGACACGTGAAAATTAGTTGGTACTGCTCCTAGAAATCCTGAAAATGTATATATACTAGATGCAAAATTGAATGAGGAATGTCATACAAATTTAGTAGATGAAATTGGCTATGGCATAGAAGGTTGGGGCATATCAACTTTGAAAATCTAGTGAAAGTCATCAATCTTGGTGCAGTAAGAATCTTTACAAAGATCATAAAGCCCTCAAATGCTATGTGTAGACAATGTCAACTAGGGAAGCAAACTAGAATAAGGTTCAAGGAAAAAGAATACTCAACCTCAAAACCTTTAGAGCTTGTTCACACTGACCTATGTTGACCTACAAGGATGAAGAGTTTGTAAGGAGAGTCTTACTTTATGTTGTTCATCGATGATTTTACAAGAATGGGTTGGATATGTTTTCTCAAAGAAAAATCAGAAGCACTTAACAAATTCAAAGCCTTTAAAGCCCTTGTTAAAAATGAAAAGGAGACAAAAATAAAATGTCTTAGATCAAACAATGGTGGTGAGTTCACCTTAAAAGAGTTTGATCTCTTCTGTGAAACCCATGGAGTAAAAATACAATTCTCTCCTCCCAGAACACCTCAACAAAACAGGTTTGCTGAGAGAAATAATAGAACAGTTTAGGAGGCTACAAGGACTATGCTCAATGAAGCAAAACTGACTGATGGATATTGGAGGGAAGCTGTAAGCACAAAAATATACATATTGAACAGAGGTCAACTTAGGGTTAATAGTGATAAGACTCCTTATGAACTATGGTTTGGAAGAGCTCCATCAGTAAAAATACTTCAAGGTCTTTGGAAGTAAATGCTACATCAAAAGACTTGATGAGAGTCTTGGAAAATTTGATGCCAGACCTGATGAAGGTATTTTTCTTGGATATTCTTCTAACAATAAAGCATACATATGCCACAATATTAGATCACATAATATTGTTGAGAGTGCAGATGTCAAGGTGGATGACCTAAAAATGATAAGGATCAAAAATCAAGAGACTATACTTGAAAGTGAAGATGAAGATGATGATGAGACAATCGACACATAAGTAGAAGAAGTAGAAGAGAATAAAAACTAAAGGGAGGAGGATGATATGGATACTAGTGAAGACGAATAAGATAGTCAATATGGAGACATAAGAAAATAATTCACAAGAAGAGACACATAGACACCCTCAGGAATTACTCAAAAGAATCATCCTGAAGAACTGATTATTGGAGATATGAATGATGGAGTGCACACAAGAAGACAACTACTGTATCAAACAAAAATAGCATTGTTTTCACATGTTGAGCCTAGCTCAATCAAAGAGGAATGTAAATATGATAATTGGATCAAAGCTATGAATGGAGAATTGGACCAAATTGAAAAAAAAAAAACTTGGGAACTAGTTCCAAGACCAAAAAACAAAAATGTCATTGGAACTAAATGGGTGTATAAAAAAAAAATGAATGAGAATGGGCAAGTAATCAGGAACAAAGCTAGATTGGTTTGTAAAGGGTATGCTCAGGTTGAAGGAGTAGACTATGAATAAAACTTTGCACCTGTAGCCAGATTGGAGGCAATTAGGATGTTCCTAGCTTTCTCCAGCTACAAAAAATTTAAAGTGTACCCAATGGATGTCAAGTTAGCATTTCTCAATGGAAATTTAGAAGAGGAAGTCTATATTGAGCAACTATAAGGATTCAAATTAACTAACAAAGGAGACTATGTCTATAAATGAAAGAAAGCATTCTATGGGCTAAAACAAGCACCCAAAGCATGGTATGCAAGGCTAGATTCTTACGTACAAAAACAAGGCCTCAAAAGGGGATTATTAGACAACAATCTTTACTATAAAATTGATGGTAAAAACATGATTATTGTGGAAGTATATGTTGATGATACTATCTTTGGCAATGATGATGAAAAAATGAGTAAGGACTTTGCTAGGATGATGCAACAAGAATTTGAAATGCCTTTGCTTGCCGAACTTCATTTCTTTCTTGGATTACAAATAATACAGTCCAAAAGAGGAGTCTTTATCCATCAGTCTAATTATGTTAAAGATATGCTTAAGAGATTCCAGTTAGAGGATTGCAAACCTGTCTGTACACCTATGACAGTGGGATGCAAACTAAGCAAGGATGATGAGTCCAAAGTTTTATATCCAAAACACTACAGATCAATGATTGGGAGTTTTCTCTATGTAACAGCTTCCAGACCTGATGTCAAGCAAGTTGTTGGGATGTTGGCTAGATTCCAAAAAACACCAAAGGAGAGCCATGTTCAAGCTGTAAAAATAATCTTTAGTTACTTAAAAGGAACCATACATCTTGGTTTGTGGTACCCTATCAATGATTCATTCACTTTAAAATCCTATTCAGATGTTGATTGGACAAGAAGTGTAGATGATAGAAAAAGTACAAGTGGAGGAGCATTCTTTTTGGGAGAATCATTGGTAGCCTGGATAAGCAAGAAACAATCCTCAATTTCTCTATCTAGCACTGAAGATGAGTATATTGTAGTAGGAGAATGTTGCACACAAGTGGAATGGATGAAACAAACCCTACAAGACATCAAAACAATATTTGAAGAACCTACTATTATCCACTATGATAATACAAGTGTTATAAGTCTCTCCAAGAACCATGTCCATCACTCAAAATCGAAACACATTCCCATAAAGTACCACTATCTAAGAGATCGGGCTGAAAATAAGAACATTAAATTGGAATATGTTCCAACACAAGAACAAGTGGCAGATATTTTCACAAAACCCTTAAGCAGATATGTATTTGAATATCTTAGGAAAAAATTGGGAGTAATCCTTCTTCCAACCTAAATCTCTCAAAATAAATAAAAATGCATCAATTGGCACCAAATCAGAGGGAGACAGTAATCAATGTCAGAAGGAGTCATTCAGTTATGACAGGAAAAGTGTCATTGCAGGAGGAGTTACCAATGGTCAAGACTCTGATCAGAAGTATTTAGACAAATAGATCATAGGAGGAGAAACCCTTTGCCATTGATGTCAAAGGGGGAGAGTAACTTCAGAGGAGAGAAGCATCATCACAGGGGGAGATTGTGTATGAAGTTTGTTTGTTGCCATCAATGACCAAAGGGGAGGTTGTTGGACATATTGTCATTGATGTCAAACAGTTGGAAGATATGTTGAGATCAAAGCTTAGAAGGGAAAACATAGTACAAAAACGAACGAAGATCAAATCTCAGAAGGAAGAGCGCATTGCATAAGTGTCGTCAGGATCAATGGAAATATTGAGAAGTAGACCAATGCATAGGAAAAGGTGAGAAGTCTCAGCAGCCATCGCATCAATAAATTAACCATGTTGATCGTCTCATATTACGGACGTCATTCATATGAGTGACCGTGGGCTTGAGGACCGTTGGAGGATCATGATCATCGGATCTGCAAGCTAGATCAATGACAGGGATGAATTGAGGAGAGCAAAAGGAGAATTAAACGATTCACTATTTCCAATCCCGCAATTAGTCAGGACCATCCGATCTTATAAATTTGAATATCAACGATTGTGGTTGAAAAAACAAATGATCAGATTAAGTCAGATTAAGTCACGACCGTCGTATGTGAAATCACCATATCAACGATAGGGATAGTTTGTGGAGATCGAAAGGAGAATTAAATATCGTGTTATTTCCAATTCCGCAATTAGTCAAGAGAGTCAGATCTTATAGCCTGAAAAATCGACAATTATGGTTTACTCACCAATAGTGCACAACTTCAAATTGCAGAGTTTTGGTGATGAGTTAAATCACTTGAAAGTTGTGGTTCCAAAAACATCGTTGATCATTGATCTTATTCGAGTGTCTTCACAACCGTTGGATCACTTCTTAGAGGAAGGACAGGATAAGGTGAAAGGTTTGAGAATTCGAATATCCAAATTCTCGTCAGTTGTCGTATTAAAATTAAGTGGAAGGATGGGATAGGCAGAAAGGATGAGTTCTTGATTATCTGAAATCCCATCAGTCATCGAATTAAAATTAATTGGAAGGATAGGATAATCATAAAGGTTGAGTTCTTGACATACCCGAATTTTTGTCAGCCATCAAATCACTTTAAAGTGGAAGGATAGGATAAACAAAGGATGAGATCTCGATTACCCAAATACCCGAGGGTCATTGGATTTAAACCAAAGGAAATAAACATCAAAGACAGATCGATATGTCGATCTAAAATCATGATCAAATGAACATCATTCGTTTTAGGTCTAAATATGTGAGGAGGTTATGCTCCAGGAAAATCTCACTTCAAAATTTTCAGTTTGAGATTTGAAAGCCCAGAGACCTAGAGAGTCGAAATAAATTCTTGACCTCCAGATCATCTGAAGTAAGCCTCAGTCGTCTGATTCAAGAGGACATGTGACATACCATGTTAGCAAAGACATATGGCAGATCACGTCAGCAGATCTCGTCAGCAAGGAAACATGGCAGACCACTTCGGCAAGGACATGTGGTAGACCACGTCAAAAAAGGAAATATGGAAGATCATGTCGGTAGATCATGTCAGCAAGGACATGTCGCAAACCACGTCAGAAAGTATGTGTGGAAGACCACTTCAGCAGACCACTCTAGAGAGGACATGAGTCATCCGATCTAAAGATCACTTTGGGTGTATTTTCAACCGTCGATCATATAACAATGGAAGGATAGTGTAAGTACAATAGTCAATGACCTGAAGTAAATGGTGGCCATCCATCACGATGCTTAATTAAGTCCTAGCCATTGGATTAAAAAATGAAAGGATGAGTGTAAGGATCAAATTAGACCATTGATTTGTTTCCATGAAATAAACAGCCTGATTTGATTTGAAGGTTTGAAAAGTTGAAAACCCGAAGTTCCGATGTGAGAAGTTTTGTCAGTCGTCCATATCATTATAAGATTAAATCATGACCTTTGAATTGATAAGCGCTCAAGTGCTTGTTTGGCCTAGCGTCTAGTCACTTCCATTGGTCATATGATATAAGATATTTAAATGAATATACAATACGTCGTTGTAATTGGTAAGACTGTGGTTATGTAATGCTCGGTCACATGTAATGGTTTGAAGGAAGTGCCTCTGCAGATTTTGGTTTCTATGAAAATAAGAGAGGTTCAGGATCGAGTTTAAAGGATGAAATTGATCCATATGTGATCAATTTACGAAAACCCTTCATAGTAAAAATAATAATCAGTGATTATGGTTAAGTTAAACAAAGAGGTACGATGGTTCAAAACCAAGGGACACAGTGTATCACTCTCACACCATTTTTGAAGAATATATATAAACGAGGAAGAGTGTTGAGAAAAAATGTGTCTCTGCAGTCCGAATTAGAGAATATATTAAATCAGAGAAGCAGAGAGAGATGCAGTAAAGACTTGATACAGAAGTTGTCCAGATTTAGAAAATAAGGGTGGTTGGGTGGTGCAAGGGTAGGTTGGTGCCTACAGAGGGAGTTGGTGCTTCCTTGTCAATTGTAGATGACTAAACAGGGGGTCGTAGCCTCCTACCAGTTGGTTTTTTTGAACTAGGGTGTGGGTGTATCCTTATGAGTCGGTGTTGATTAAAAATGAAGTACATCTTCCTTCTATGTAACATGTAAAACAAATTTTGCAGTTAATAGAAAAGAGTTTGTGGTTTTCCCAATTGGGTTCCACGATAAAATACTGTGTTAAAATTCTATTTTCCTTAATAAAATAAAAATAGATATAATTATTGTGTCATTGATTCACCCACCCCC
>JASDQU010305897.1:0-15528 GCA_032191745.1 Picea mariana | reverse complement strand
CTTTGAAAGAAAAATATGTAGAAAAACTCAAACATTTTGGATGACATTATCAACAGTCAAAAACCTCATCATGACAAGTCCGTACTTGGATACAATTAGGCATAAAATGGTTCAAGCTCCAAAACAACAGAGCAAGAAACATATCCAAAAATCTATGTATAAAAAAACAAAGGGGATGGGAAGATCTGCAAGGAATATTACAGGGACACTCCTCCGCTGAGAATATTGAGATTTCATAATCAACAACCAACAGATAGACCTCATGAAGAAGAAGGATTCATAAGAGTACCTCCTTTCGAAATATCTTCAACTCCCAGGTATCAAACTATATTTTTTGATTTATGTTATGCATGTAATAATTTTGGACATAAAGTTGTTAATTACAAAGCTAACAATAGGAACATAAACAACTTTGAAATTCATACACAAAAGGGTTATCCAAGAAGGCCTAATGAAACAAAGAGAAGAAGTTACAACAGTTTTGAATCTTTGAACACTGAAGTGGAATTCTACAAATGTAACAAATTTGGACACATTGCCAGAGATTGTAGAATGACAGTACCTCCTACAGAACCACAACATAATAACAACAGTCACAGAGAAGAACCTCAGAAAAGAACATGGATAAGAAAGAAGAATCGGTATAGAAATGAAGAATGAGCACTCTCTTTACAAGATAAGCAAAAGAAACATGGTTTGGATGTTGATAGTGGTTGTTCAAAACACATGATAGGTAATAGAGACAAGTTTATTACATTAAGCAAGGAAATATATGGATCAGTCTCCTTCGGAAATGATGATTCAACTAAAATCATTGGAAAAGGCACAGTCAAAATTGGGAACAAGAATACCAAGGCATAAAATGGTCTACTAGTAGAAGATATGAAACATAATCTTCTAAGGGTGAGTCAAATGTGTGAACAAGGTAATAAAGTTATTTTTGATTCACAAAAGTGTGAGATAAGAAAATAAGGTTTAGGAAAATTCATTGCAACAGGTGCGAGAACTTCAAGCAACATATATGTATTAAGTGAAATTGGAAATGAAAAGTGTTGCCTAGGAAAGGAAGATGAAATTAGGATACAACACATAAGAATGGGTCACATACATTTTGATCACCTTGTCAAATTCATCAAAAGGGAAATAGTTAGAGAAATACCCCAAATCAAGAAACCATCCAACACTTTATTAAGTTTATGTTGATGATATTATTTTTGGAAGTATTGATGATAGGTTAAGCCAGGAATTTACAAAGGATATGTAGAATGAATTTGAAATGTCATTACTTGGATAAATATGATTATTTCTTGGGTCTTCATATACATTAAATAAACCAAGGAATTTTTATCTCTCAAACTAATTATATTAGAGAAATGCTAAAGAGGTTTGAAATGGAAGATTGCAAACCAGTTACAACTCCTATGCAAACCAGTTGCAAGTTTAGCAAAGATGATTATTCAAATTCTATATACCAGAGGAAATACAGTTCAATGATTGGTAGCTTACTATATGTGACAACATCCAGACCAGATATAATGCATGAAGTTTAACAGGTGGCATGATTTCAAGAAGCACCAAAGGAATCACATGTATTAGTAGTAAAGAGGATTTTCATATATCTCAAAGGAACATAAGAGTTTGGATTATGGTATCCAAAAGGAAAGGATCTATCACTTATTTCCTACATAGATCTAGATTGGGTAGGTTGCATTGATGATTGACTAAGCACCAATGGAGAAGCGTTCTAATTGGGTGAGTGTTTAATATCATGGCTAAGCAAGAAACAATCATCAGTATCCTTATCTACAGATGAGGTAGAGTATATTGTAGCAAAACCATGTTATACACATGTTCTATGTATGAAACAAACTCTGACAGATATACAAGTTGAGTACGATGAGGCCATTCCAGTCAATTTTGATAATACAAGTGCCATTAGTATCTCAAAGAACCTAGTGATGCACTCCAAGATGAAGCACATTCCAATAAAGTATCACTTTCTACAGGAACAGTTTGTAGAGAAGAAAATTAGAGTTGAATATGTGGGCACAAAATAACAAGTGGCATACATCTTTACAAATCCACTTCTAAGGGAAGTCTTTGAGTATCTTCGCCAGAGACTTGGAGTAATTTCTACTCCAAAATGAATGATTTTTAATTCTTATATTATATGTTGTATGTCTACACGAGGAAGCACCATAGGGAGATCAGTTTTAGGAAAATTTCAGTCAAGGGGAGTATCCCTAAGGACATTTGAGTTAGGGGGAGCAGCCCGGATGGACATATACCTTTTCCATTGATGACAAAGGGGGAGAAATTTATCAGATGCATAGCACATAGGCATAGTTCGATGGGTATCGATGGTCACCGGGGGGGGCATGAGTGATATAACTTCAATATTGCATCAGCTTGTTTCCATCAATGCTAGAGGGGTATATTGTTGATTAATTGGGTTAGTTTTCATTGATGTCAACCCTTGAAAAAATTCAAGTAGTGAATTCCGATAGCACAAATGCTTGGGTAATGGAACCAAGTTTGTTTGATGGATAATGGTATGATTTTTGACATATTTGTAGGTAAGACTATTCTATATGGATAGTACATGTCATGTCATTTCCGGTGGTATGTGGAACATCATATAACTCCTCACAGTTAGAGAGTTATGGCCATGTGAAGTTGTAGAACCCTCATGAGTCATCTAGAAGCCCCAAAAAGTCAAAGTGTTTGCAAGAGAAATTATTTAAATAATAAATTTAATGGAGAACTCCCTAAAATAAGGAAAGCAAGATGCTACATGAAAATATAAATAAGAGGAAATCTCTCTCATTTAATCACACTTGAACACATTCGATATCTTTTCTTGTGTAAGGCTTATTGAAAGTACTCATTGATACATATGAAGTTGCGGAAGTTTCATAATTATAGCGAATACCAAAAAAACCCTAATTTTTGTGGCATACGCAAGCTAACAATATATTAGGGTGCATACATATGTTGCCTGATAGTGTACTAGGGTGTGGACATACGTGAGTTGCCAGCGAATTAGGGTGCGTACGTATGTGGGTTGTAAATGTATTAGGGTGTGTACATGTTGGTAAATCCATGGAAACTTGAAAAGATGAAGATGCAGAGTTTCTAGATTTTGAGATCAAGCTCCCAGGAAGGTGTACAGTGCTAACATACATCAGATCTATCCATTGGTTAAAAAATTATGTCTTATTTCTATGAATAGTTGGATTTTGATGTATGAATGATAAATGGTTATGGAGATTTGAGAATTCTCCCTAGAGAGACTAGTGGTTGCATGAGATCTTTTGTATAAGTCAAATATACAGAAATATAGTGCTGGTATATTTATCATTGATACTTCTTCTTGAGGCACATATTGTATTTCTTGGCATATGGCTAAGTGTTTTTGTGGTATATGGTTGAGATATTATATTGGTTGATGTATTGAGAGGTTGAATATCAGAAAGGGTTTGAAGTCCAGATCATGTGAGTGTTATTATACTTATTCATGATTACACACACTTATAGAACATGAATACAAAGAGATATATATGAGGATGCATGTACAAGGTACAAATGAAGTCGAGATATAGTGATAGGTTACAAATCTATGTGAAACAAGCCACACAGGGTCAGAATTTTTCAGAAGAAAGAAAACCCTAGTTTTCATAAAGCATATGCAGGTTGCATAACAATTTGGTAGCATACATATGCAGGATGCATAAAATATAAGGCGTGTACATATGCATGCTGGAGCACTACAGGTCACGTAACTATTGTATTTGGTTGATACATGTTCAATTTAGGTACAGATTGATTACAGGGAAATTGTACAGGTTGGTTGCAGGTCAGTGGTACAGACTGATACAGTTGTAGAGTGGTATATCTTACATTGATAGTTTGACAATGGTTCCATCATTATACTTCTACTTCAGGGTTGGTGGACGAGGCAAGGACAGGTGGTTGTAGCCACCTTCTTCTTGTAGCTGGAAAATGTAGGGGGTTGTAGCCTCCTTCTGGTTGTAGCCAGAGAATTGGGGAGTTGGAGCTTCCCTCAAGTTCTAGCCTTAGAAACTAGGGGGTTGGAACCTCCTTCCAGTTGGAGCTGGAAAACAAAGTAAGTTGGTGCTTCCAATGAATTTAATTCTTCAAGACATATAAGAAAAAGAAATATGTGGTTTTCTCTCTCTTTGGGTTTCCAAGTAAAAACACTGGTGTATTGTTTGTGTGTATGATTGTTCATTTTTTCATTGTTTATTTACACTGAAAATATTGGATGATAATTCTACATTGATTAAAAAGGATTAAATTTTATTATTACTGATTCAACCCCCCTCTCAATAATCCAACAAGTGGAATTCCAAAGGAGGCTTGGATATGTAAAAATGTAAACTCTTCTTTTTTTAGGACTTTTGTTTGTGAAGCATTTTTCCATATTGATAAAGAAATTATAACAAATATTGAGGAAAAATCCAAGAAGTGTCCTTTATTGGATACGGTGTTAAATATTTTGGTTATCTCTTATGGGATTATGAAAATCACAAAATAATTGGGAGTAGAGATGTCATATTCAATGAGAAAGTCATGTACAGAGATTAGTTACGGGAAAAAAAACAAGAAAAAGAAAAACCAAAATACATAGTGCTTGATGATATCACTGAAAACGAAATTCGAAATTTATCAAAAAACAAAAATTTACAACAACACTAGCAATAGGTACCTCAAACTCCTACAAGTGTCATGAGAAGATCTATCAGGTTAAGTAGACCACATGAACGATACTCTCCTTCATTGTATTATTTATTGTTGACTGGTTATGGTGAACCAGAATGTTATGAAGAGGCAGTGCAGGTAGACACTAAAAAGAAGTGGGAGAAAGGCATGAAAGAAGAAAATGATTCCTTGGTAAATAACTAGAATTGGGACTTGGTTTGGTTTCTTATAGGAAAATGAGCATTGCAAAATAAATGGGTTTACAGGTTGAAGGAAGAATATGGAGGAAAAAAGTGGTACAAGAAAGGAGTTTGCACAAAAGAAATGTATATATTTTGATGAGATTTTTTCTCTTGTTGTTAACATGACTTCATTTAGGGTTATTTTAAGTCTTGTTTAAGTAGAATATTTGCAACTTGAACAGTTATATGTAAGAAATGCTTTTCTCCATGGGGATTTGGATGAAGAGATTTATATACAGAAGCCATAGGGGTATGAGGTCAAAAGGAAAGAAAATTTTGTACGAATATTAAATAAGATCATGTATGGCCTAAATAAATATCCAAGGAAATGGTATTTGAAGTTTGACAGGTTTATGGAAAAACAAGGTTATAGTAGATGTCATTCTGATCACGATGTTTATTTTAAAAGGCTATAAAATGGAAGCTATATTATCTTGCTATCGTATGTAGATGGAATGCTTGTTGCAGGGTATAATATGAAGGATATAAATGTGATCAAGAAGGGTCTAATATTAATTTGTGATGAAGGATTTGGGTGCTGCAAAGAAAATACTTGGTATGAGAATAACAAGAGACAAGAGAAATTGCAAATTGGCATTGTCTCATGGTGGGTACATAGAGAAGGTGTTGGAGAGGTTTAGAATGCATAATGAAAAACTAGTTAGTACACCTTTGGCCATCCATTTCAAATTAACTAAGGAAATGTGTCCCAAGACACACGAGGAGACAAAATACATCTACAAGGTCCCTTATTCATCAACAATTGGTAGCTTGATGTATGCGATGGTTTGAAGAAGACCAGACATTGCACATGTAGTGGGAGTTTTGAGTGGGTATATGAACAATATAGGTAAATGACAGAGACCCCCCTACTCTCCCTTGGGGCTATGCGACCTCTCGGTCAAGGATCTTAATCTCCTTGAGTTGGATTAGCCCCTAATGACCTTGCTAGTCTCAACTAAATAAAACATAGGCCCTGTTATCACCTGAGGTGCAGGTCGTATGGTACCTTCCTCGCTCTGATATGATCATCTTTTTTCATACCTCGATTTTTCACAGTCTTGATCTATTCATTACCAATTTGTTCATCAATCAATGGTTCACAGTGATTGTGGGGCCTCGACATGCTCACTCTTTATCAGAGGGCTTAGTCTTCACAATCAACTCGATCTAATAATGGCCATTGATCCCCCATCCCGATGAGATCAACGAAGTTGTTGAATTTTTGACCATGAACTAGAAAGCTCGCTAATTTCACCTCCTCACTACGCAATGATTCCCCACCATCAATTTTCATTCACATATCGATGGGTACCCATAGGCCCTGCTTTCTTAGCACTTTTTCCAAACCTGACACTAACAAGCGCTAGCTCTTTTCGCTAGTGCTTCTTTGCATGTGATCTATGGCCATGATCTAGGGATTAAACTCTTGATGCTTCATGACTTCAGAACTTTTAACCGAGACTAGATCAATGGTCTATGTCCCCCTTCACAACCAATGGTCAAGATGTATTTCGGGACACCATGCTTCAGAAGTTCAGGATGTTCCAAACTTCGCTTTTCCCTAGAGTACTTCATACCTAAAGTTTTGGATCAGGCACCATGTGTTCACCCAAATCAATGGCTCTGATCCAATTTGGGACTTTGGCCTTCGAGAGTTTCAACCTCTCTATATTAACTTTCTCCAGGAGTTATTTCACTCGGAGTTCACGATCTATCTACGCTTTTCTCCCATAGATCGGCGACCACAAAACACTTCAACTATTTGGGCTTCGAGAGTTTCAAAATCTCTACCTTCGCTTTCTACCAGAGTGTTTTCACCCAAATTTCACAAATCTATGCCACATTTCCTTTTGGTTCTGACAGCTAACATTCACTTTGGCTATTCGGGCTTTGGGATTTTCAACTCCTCCGCACTCACCTTCTCCCAGAGTGATTTTACACAAAGTCGATGATCTATCAACGCGTATCCCCCTTTGATCGATGGATGCAAATCGCTTCAGCTCTTCAGGCTTCGAGATTTTCAACTCCTCTGCACTCACTTTCTTCAAGAGTGCTTTCACCCAAAGTTGTAGATATTACACCACCTACCCCTCTACATTATGGACAATACCTAACCTCTTTGGGACTTCATCAAATCCTTGATCCTGTGTGCATAATGAGACTTAAAGATCACTCACTTTTCCTAGATCCAATGATTTGGAGCGATTTCTCTTCCTCCTATATGGATCTTGGCCGATAACTCGATAAACCTTCAGGGATTCACTCCCTTTAAATATTCCTCCCCATTATGTCTCTTGAGATTTTTTTCTTGAACCCTTTGATTCCTTAGAGAGCTACTTCGAAACTTAGTCAAACTTTGAATCTGTGCACTCTTTACAACAGATGCTTATGCAAGACTTAGCTTCTTTCGGGCAACTATGCACACCTTGCAACAATCCCTTTACACTCGTTGAAAATGGAAGTTTCGCGTTATCGCTTCTGAGCTTCTGAGTCGAAACAAACTCTGTCAATTCAATCCTTGTGGGATGTATGCACACCTTGCATTAAATCAGCAAAGAGAAACAATTAAAGATTATCCAAATGCTTCATTGTTTCATATACTCAATAAAATAAATCATTCATTCATGAAAACAAAAAATAATAGGGAAACTGTAAACAGTAGCAACACCATGTGTTGGGTCAATATACCTCTATTATATTCATTCAAGTGTAAATGGCTACAAATCTAAAGAAAACAAATTACATTCAATAACAACTATCTCCTACTAATCGAAGGCCAACCCTATTCAGGCATACAAGGCATCTACTTATACAAGAGTTCCTCTAGGGTTCCCTCCAACTACCTATCTAATCGAAATAAAATCTTACAGCTACTTGGTCCTATTACAATAAATGTTTGTAACAGACGATTTAAGGCGAATGTTCATATCCACGCCAAAATCAAATAACTCAAGGATGATATGATCGCTCCTGGTTTGACGAGATCTTTCAAGCTCCGACCATTTAAAACTTCTTTGATCCATCATTTACTCATAAGTTCTCTGAGATACACTATCTTTCAAAATTTAAAATTTTACTCAAAAAATGCACTAGGCTTTGTGCTTTCATTCGATGTGTCTTTGCTAACGATGCTCATGCATCATAATCCTTTAGGAAGAAAATTCATGGAATTTTTTCCATGATCTCCTGCACTGACCTTCCATGCTTTTGGACATCAACTTCACTTACCCAATTGTCATCTTCTATCAGGTGTCCCTTCCACTTGACCAAATATTCAAAATAGGTCTTCCTCCTGGTCTTCTTGTCAATCCTCTGATCAATGATCTTCTCCATCTATGGATTTTTTTCTGCATGCATGTGCTTCTCCCACTAAATATTCTCTCGGTATTCTTATCTTTCTATGTAATCTTCCCTGTAAGAATAAATGTATGAAATGTTGAATATGGGTGATATTCCCACATCCTCTACAATCTCTATCTCATAAGAATTATTACCAAATTTTCTTAGGATATTGCATGGTCCAATCTTCTTCAACTTCATCTTGTTATATGTTCCTCTTGGGAACATTTCCTTCCTCAAGTTTTCTAAAACTTGATCCCACACTTCAAATAAAATTTCTCTTATGTGTTGATCAACTTTGGGTTTATACTATGTATTATTTTTCTGCAACTACTCCTTGATTTGATCATGAAGCTTCTACATCTCTGGAGCAAAGTCTTCTACTCCAATGCTTCTGAATTCACTCTACTCGATGTCTTTCAATTATGATACCCCTCTTGGAATCATCCCATACACTACCTGGAATGAGATTTTTCCTATACTTATGTTTGGTGAGTTATTATATGCAAACTCTACTTGTGACAGAATTTGATCCCACTATCTATGATGTTTAGTGACCAAACTTCTCAACAAATTTCCAAAGCTTCAATTTACCAAATCCATCTATCCATCTGTTTGAGGTTGATATGTTGAACTAAAAGACAATTTTGTCCCCATCTTATTCCATAATGTTCTCCATAAATGACCAACAAATTTAGTGTCCCTATCCAAGACAATACTCTTGGGAAACCCATGAAGTCTCACAACTTCCTTGAAAAACAAATTTGCAATGTGTGTTGCATCATTTTTCTTTTGGCATGGGATAAAGTGTGTCATCTTCGAAGATCTATCAACTACAACAAATATGGAATCACTTCCCCTCTAGGTTCTTGGCAATCCCAACACAAAATCCATTCTTATTGTATCCCAAGGCCTATTTGGAATAGGCAGTGGCTGATACAATCCATTGTTTTGTTCTTTCCTTTTGCATACTGGAAAATATTACATGTGTTCACAAACTTCTTCACCTTTTCTCTCATACTTGGCCAATAGTATGAACTATTCAATTGTGAAAATGTCTTGTCATGGCCAACATGTCCTGCTAGACCTCCACTGTGTTTTTCTTTCATCATATTTTCTCTCATTGAGCACCTCGGTATGTACAACTGGAAACCTTTAAACATCAATCCATATTGAATCATATACTTTGTCCACTGGCTTATGTCTCTGAGCACATGCCTCATATTCTTCTTTGAAATATGGGTCATCAAAATACATATCCTTAAGGTGTTCAAACCCCAAGGTCTTGACCTGGAATTCCTGCAGAATCACACATCTCCTGCTCAATGCATCAACAACTTTATTAGCATTACCAAAAATATGTTTAATGAAAAAAGTGAATTTTTTCATAAAATCCATCCACTTAGCATGTCTTTGGTTTAACTTCTCCTTCCTGGTTATGAATTGTAAACCTTGGTTATCGCTATACAAGACAAATTGTTTTGGAACAAGGTAGTGCCTCCATTTATACAAGGCTTAAATTGTGGCATAAAACTATTTATCATATCTGGAGTAGTTTCCCTTAATCTCACTCATCTTCTCACTAAAATATGTAACAAGCCTATTATCTTGTCTCAAAACTGCTCCAATGGCAACTCCACTTGCATCACATCTTACTTGAAATGTCTTCCTGAAATTTGGCAAGAGAAGAATTGGTCATTCTATTATCTTCTCCTTCATTATATTGAAACTTTTCTCAACTTCTTTTGTCCATTTAAAATACTCATGTCTCTTTTTCATTGTATCCATCATTGGTGCACAAATTCTACTAAAATTTCTAATGAACTTCCTATAGAAACTTCCTAATCCATGGAAGCTTCTGACTTCAAACATACTCCTTGGATATGTCCATTGTTTGATTTCTTTCACCTTCTCGGGATCCATCTTTAATTCATTTGAAGAGATCACAAAACCCAAGTAAACGAGTTATGTCTTCATAAAAGAGGACTTCTTCAGATTTATCAACAACTTCTCCTGCGTTAGTGTCCTCATCACTAATTCCAGATGTATCAAATTCTCTACATTTTTATTGAATACGAATATATCATCCATATATACAATCACAAACTTACCAATGAAATCCTTCAATACTTCATTCATTAGTATCATAAAAGTACTTCGAGAATTTGTTAAGACAAATAGAATAACAAGCCATTCATACAACCCCTCATTTTTCACTACTATGTCAGAAAAATTCTCCAACAAATCCTGAACTTCTTCAGGAAAATCATCCATAGAAGTACTTGTAAATACAACTATAGGATTCCTCACAACAACAAACTGCACATCCTATTCCTCCTTGAATTCACTAAGGAGTTCCATCATACTCATGAGCAGTATGCTTGTGATAGCTTCTTCCTTTACTTTATTCTCTTCTATTAGCAACAACATGTGTGTTCTACCATTGTTTTCCAAAGTGTAAGTGTTCCTTCTCCCATCATGAATGACATTACTGTCAAAATGCCATGGTCTCCCCAACAGAACATGACATACATGCATGGGAATTACATCATACATAATCTCATCTCTATATCCACCTATTTTAAATTCAAAACGACATTGTTTAGTTACTATTACCTGTTGTCCTTTTTGCAACCATGAGACCTTTTATGGATTTGGATGTGCAATTGTCTCCAGCTCCAATTTCTCCACCATCTATTTGGATACTAGATTATCAGTGCTCCCATTGTCAATTATCACCTTGCATACTCTATCTTTAGTCTTGCAAGTTGTCCTGAACAAACTGTTCCTTTGCACTGGTTTTTCAACTTCTGGTTTTGGCTTCAAAAGAACCTTTCTCAACATCAGAGATTTTACATCCTCTGTACCTTTTTCTTCTACATTCCTTTTCTGTTCTTCTGAAATGTGAGGTTCACCTCCTCTTTATTTCTTTATCTTGGGACATTCCCAAGACATCTGTCCTGTCTTTCCATAGGCATAACACCTTACCTCTCCTCCTATTCTTATTCCTCTTCCTCTGGAAAAAAAAATTCTTCCATGAGGTTGTCTCCCTCTAGAGCTTCCTCCTCTTTCTAAGTGACTATGGGTTTTCTCATCCTCACCCTTGGGCCTTTGTGCCTTATGATGGGAAACTCCTTTACCCTTGTTTGGGCTTCTACCTCTTCTTCGTTGGATTTGTTTTCTGGAAAAATTCTCCTCTTCTTTAAGTGCATATTGATATGCCTCATCTACTATCCTCACTGACATCATGTTGATTTCATCCTAGATCTCATATCTCAAGCCATTTGTGTACCTGGAAACTTTCTCTTCATCTCTCTCCCTTTGTCTAGTCCTGATGTTCAGATTTTGAAAATCTTCTAAGTACTCTTTCACTGTCATTCCTTTATCTCTCAGGTTCTGCATCTTCTTGAATGGATTTATCTTATAATCCTTGTGTATGAATTTATCCTTCGCCTTGGCTACCATTTTGTCCCAATTATTTATCTTCTCCTTTCCTTCGCTTCATCTGTCAACATGTAGTTCATCCCACCATAGTGTTTCATGTCCTTTAAACTTGGTGACAACATGTATCACCTTCTTATCATCATCCAAATATTCATAGTCAAAATACTTGTCCATGGACCTTAACTAGTCTAGCAACTCTTCAACATCCAAACTGCCTTCATACATTGGGATGTCTATCTTTTCTCTAGCTCCCAACTTCACAACAACTTTCAGTAACTATTCTTCGAGAGCATCTCCCCCTACATATTATTCCACCTATGTCTCTTTAGTTTCTTCCTCACTGATCTCTCCAACATCATGTGCTCTCCTCTATGCTACTTTCATCACTTCCAATCTTGCACGCAGTTCTCTCATTTCCATTTCGACAACTAGATTGGCTATATGTGATTATGTTCGTCTCTTAAGAGACATTGTGCTAACTGGTTCCAGCACACAGAGTACAACTTGGAGTTCTTTTTGGGCTACCTTAAAATGAAATCAGGCTCTAATACCACTTGACACAGACCCCCCTACTCTCCCTTGGGACTGTGCAACCTCACAGTCAAGGATCTTAATCTCCTCGAGCTAGATTATCTCCTTAAGACGTTGTTAGTATCAACTAAATCAAACACAAGACCTCTTATCACCTGAGGCACAGGTCGTATGGTACCCACCTCACTCAAGTCTAATCGTCTTTTGTTGTCCCTCAGGTTTTCACGGTCATGATTTGATCATTACCGATTTGTTCATCGATCAATGGTTCACAGTGGTTGCGGGGCACCAATGTTCTCACTCTTTATCGAAGGGTTCATTCTATGCAATCAATAAGGTGCTCTCCCAGTTCGATCTAATCATGGTCATTGATCCCCCATCCCGATGAGATAAATGACATTGGTGAGTTGCAGGCCGTGAACTAGAAAGTTTGCTAATTTCACCTACGTGCTCTGCAATGATTCCCCACCATCGATTTCTATTCTCAGATCGATGGGTACACATGGGCCCTGCTTTCTTAGCACTTTTTCCAAATCTAGCACTAACAGGCACTATCCTCTTCTACTATACCTTCTTTGCATGTGACCTCTGGCTGTGACTCGAGGCTTAACCTCTTGGCGCTTCATGACTTAGAAACTTTTAACTAGGACCAGATCAATGGTCTACATCCCCCTTCGCAACCAACAATCGAGATCTATTTCAGGACTCTGCGCTTCAAGAGTTTGGGATGTTCTAACCTCCAATTTTCCCTGGAGTGCTTCGTACCCGAAGTTTTGGATCAAGTGCCACACGTCCACCCAAATCAATGGCTCTGGTCCACTTCAAGACTATGACCTTCGGGAGTTTCAACCTTTACTTCGTATCTTTCTCCCAGAGTTCTTTCACCTGGATTTCACGATCTGTCAACGTGTGTCTCCCACAAATCGATGGCCACAAACCACTTCAACTATTCAAGATTTGAGAGTTTCAAATGCTCCTCCTTCACTTTCTCCCGAGGTGTTTTCACCCGACATTCACAGATATCAGTCACATGTACTTCTGGTTTTGACAGCTACGATTCACTTCTACTATTTGGGCTTCGAGAGTTTCAACTCCTCCACATCCACCTTCTCCTGGAGTGCTTTTAACTGAATTTGACGATTTTTCAATGCATGTCCCCCTCATATAGATGTATTCAAATTGCTTTGGTTCTTCAGGCTTCAAGATTTTCAACTCCTTTGCACTTACTTTCTCCTGAAGTGCTTTCATGTGAATTTGCATATCTTATGCCACCTGTCCCTCTAGACGATGGACGGTCCCTAACCTCTTCGGGACTTTGGCAAATCCTTGCTCTTGTGTGCACAATGAGACTTAAATATCGCACACTTTTCTTAGATCCAACAATCTGGAGCAATTTTTCTTCCTCCTGGATGGATCTTGGTCAATAACTCAGTAAACCTTCAGGGATTCACTCCCTTTGAAGATTCCTCCCCACTATCTCTCTTGAGATTTGTTTCTTGAACCCTTTGACTCCTTAGAGAGATACTTCGACACTTAGTCTATCTTTGAATCTATGCACTCCTTGCAACAGATTCTTAGACAAGACTTAACTTCTTACGGGCGACTGTGCTCCCCTTGCAACAATCCCTTTGCACTTCTTGTAAGTGGAAGTTTCATGCTATCTCTTTTGATCTTCTGAGTCGAAATAAACTATGTCAATGCACTCCTTGCATATTGTATGCACACCTTGCATGAACTCAATGAAGAGAAATGACTGAATCTTATACAAATGCTTCACAGTTTCATATACTCAATAACATAACTCATTCATTCATGAAAACAAAAAATAACAGGAAAACTGTAAATAATAGCAACACCATGCATTGGGTCAATATCTCTATGTTAAATTCATTCAAGTGTAAATGGCTACAAATCTGAAAAAACAACTTACATTCAGTAACAACTATCTCCTACTAATTGGCAGGCAGCCCTATTCAGGCATATAATGCGTCTACTTATACAAGAGGTTCTCTAGGGTTCCCTCCAACTACCTATTAGATCGAAATAAAATTTTACAACTACTTAGTCCTATTAAAATAAATGTCTATGATAGAAAATTTAAGGCGAATGTTCATATCCAATCCAAAATAAAATAACTCAAGGATGATCTGATATCTCCTAGTTTGATTTGATCGTTCAAACTCCAACCATTTAAAACTTCTTTGATCCATCATTTACTCAGAATTTCTCTGAGATACGCTATCTTTCAAAATTTAAAATTTTACTCAAAAGACGTGCTAGGTGTTGTGTTGTCATCCCATGTGGATTTGTTGACGATGCCCTTGCACCAGTAAAGAACATTGGGAGGCAGTAAAGTGAAATCTCGGGTATTTGAAATGTACTGCTACTCATGCATTATGTTTTGGAGGTTGAGACATTGCTCTATAGAGATATTTTGATTCATATATGGTAGGTGATAAATATAGCAAGAGGAGCACCACGAGGTATGTTTTTATTGTAGGTGGAACAATAGCAAGTTATATTTCGAAACTACAAAAGTTAGTTGCACTTTCAACAACAACGGTAGAGTATGTTGTTGCAACATAGTCTAGTAAAAAGATGATTTGGTTACAGGTTTTGATCCAGATAGATATTGGTGGCCACCCACCTTTTCCAACTGGCTCAAAACAACTTCCTGACATTTTTGGAAATTTACTATTTTTAGCAGTTTTTACTTCCGGGGCCATTTTAAGGGCCTAAATGAATGTTTTTCGGTATCAAGATCCTCAATGATATCCGAAGGCATTATTTATCCCCCAAAATGAATCTCCTCATTGATACCTTTCCAATGGGCTATCACACACCTAATACGGAGATCGTATCCAAAAGTTACGACCCCGGGAACTTGATGTACTAGCTTACCCAAACAGGGCCCACATGACTTTTGGCGCTTTATCTCCTAGGTTTAGGTTTTTGGATGTATAGGGTTTTTGTCATTCTTTCTTATTGTAAAAAGGCCTTCAGAGCCTCATTGTAACCTTCTTCTTGTGAATTCGCGCTGTCGTCACATCTCTTCTCAGAGATAAGCCATCACCATTCCAGCAAGCTTGTTTCTACTGCATTTTATAGTTTCAGTTTATTTCCTTATTGAATAGAAAAATAGATTTACTGTATCTCTATTATTTTGTGTTAAGCACCTGTTAATAATCTGTATTCATTTCATTCTTCTCATAAAATTTAGATCACTGGTATCAGAGCGGTCTGCTCC
>JASDQU010305896.1:75429-86458 GCA_032191745.1 Picea mariana | reverse complement strand
ACTCTCTTTATTTCGGGAAATCGGGGATTGGGATTTCGCGAATCAATTTGTATTGTAAAATATGTTTTTAGCAAACTCCGAATCCCGAAAACTATTTAAAGTTAACCTTAAATCCGTAAGTTTTAAAGTTTATCATGATCAAAATAATTTTATAGAAAATGCATCGGGATTCTTAAAATACTTTTAGGTTTTTTTCTTTTTATCACTCGAATAATTGAGTTCTTCGGGAAATCGGTAAAATGCGTTAGGAATGATAACGAAGCTTGTGTTTTATGAAAAGATGAAACCTGAAAAAGGAAAGATTAGGTCTTAGGGATAAAAAAATTTAAAAATTGTTTCAACAATGTGTATTTCCATTTCATAATCTTATTTTCTTCACTCCATGGCCCTTGAAGATTGGAAGACTACTGTAGCATCCTGCTCTTTCGCACACTGAGAACACTTATTCTTTGAGGACACTTGCTTGCAAGTGATCTAGATTATTAAACTATGGGGCATTTGATTATGATTATGAGGCGTTATGGGTTGATGACATGTTATTTTTCTATATTGACATAGACAGGTGCTTTGACTTGGTTTTCCTGAGTGTGCAGAATTTTGGACCTCGAGGATGTTGAGGCATCGATGGAACCCCTTGGACTTTGGATTGAGTTGGGGAGTGGATTATTGGGGTTTGATTGTTGTATATATGACATTTGTGCATCTGATTTGATGATATGATTATGGATATATTTATGACATGATTCTGTGATGATGCAGGCTGAAGATAGCTTGTTGAAAAGACTCATGTGTAGATTAGAGGGGCCACGCATGACCACCAAAGACGTTGAGGGAGAGGTGTGAACAACGACTCTGCCATAGCCTACTAGCACTCCCGTTGTGGCTTGAACTATAGGTTAAGGACTACCTAGTTTGAGAATACCCACGATGTCATGAGGGAAGACTATGAAAGTTTCCCACGATGATTCTAAGGGGAGCGCAATAAGCCATGGGCCTTATTCTTTAGAGGCCCTTAGTCTCCCACAAGATCACCTAGTGAAGTATTAACTCCAGGGGTTTTAGATGTCTACCAAGTCAGTCAAGAGGTGAGTGGAACCCTTGGAGAACATAGTGGGTCCTAAAGGGCATGTCGCGCAAGAAAAACAGAAGGAGGCGAGTGGCACCCTTGGAGCATGTAGTGCGTCTTGAAGGGCACGTAGTGCAGGGAAACATACTGAGGCGAGTGGCACCCTTGGAGCACCTAGTGTGTCCTGAAGGGCACATCGCGTTGTTAATTAATAAGTGAATAAAACTAGATGGTCTTAGAACGGATAATGTGATAAGAAAGATTTAAAACTAATAAAATGTCACCCAACCCAGGAAAATAAAGTCTAGGTCTAAGTGATACTTGTGAAAAAAAAAAACAAAAAAAATTGTTTATTTATATAAAAATAAAAATTAAATTAAATAAATAATAATGATAATCATCATTAATCATGTAACGAGAAGGGGGTAAGTAATTCAATTAAATTATAAAAATATTTTGGGGGACAACATTTAAAAAGGGGGAAAAAGGGGAAATAATTGTTTTATCACTTATGCCAATTAAAAAATTATTAATTAAAAGGAAAAGGGGGAAAAGGTTAATTTTCTACACCTGCCAATTTGAGGTTTAAATGAAAAAGGAAATAAATTTAAAAGAATTAGGAAACTAGGAAAAAGAGGGAAACATAAAAAGAAAAGGGAAACACAATGAAAAAGAAGAAAGACTAACTTAGGAAGGTATCTAGCATTTAAGAACCTTCTAAATTAAAGTCAACTAGTATACTAGTAAGGGGGTAATTCATTAAAATGCGAGGGAATATGGGGACACCTAGGAGCAATTCTAGGAATGATTTTAGGTAGGTGAGAGAATTGGGAGTAATTAATTAATTAATGAAATTAATTTATGGTGCAATAAAGGGGATGGGTGACACATGTACGGGAAGGATTTTTATGAATTAAATTATTGAACAATAAATTAAATGGGATTTTGGGAAAGTAAAGGACTTATAAACTCTATATAAAGAAGGGAGGAGAAGGATGATGGATCTCTTGGGTTATGTGTAACGTTACGCTACAGAATTTTAAACTTGACTGACTTAGCTTGTGGGAGTTGGGATACCAGCTTAGTGAGGAATGGTATCTCGACCTTGCGAGACGAGCTGTCAGCTACTTGATTCTCTGGTTAGTGTGTGTGGCCCCTTTGAGGCTCGGGGGGCTAAGGAGGAAGAAGAGTACCCCTAGTGTTGGTTGGGAGGTGCTGGTGAAGTCTCATCGGTTGGAAAGTGGAAGTGGTATGGAGCGCGCAAGACAACAACTCAGAGCGGATGAATTGGGCTATGGTATGCTTACTTTTATTCTGCATAGTAGATTATTATTATACTTTACGCATTTAATTCTATACTTTTATTTGGGTAAAGAAAATGTTGACTTAGCATATCAACTGAGAACTTAATTTTCCCCATAGCCTTAAGCTCGTGGTTGACTTGATTCGCTTGGCTTTCGATCCCTGATTGTAGTGAGTGTCCTATGGTTTTATTGATTTGTGATGAGTTTGCACTTTTTCTTCGCCTTATTCTATAGCTCATCAGTCCACGCCTGAGTAGTCGGCCAGAAGTCGGATCGACGATCATCACTTCGGTGTTAATAGACCTATAGATCCAAACGCCCTGGTTTTCTATGCGTGGATGATGAGCGATTGATGTTTCTGCCCAGCCGTCTAACCCTGTTGATTGTTCCTAGTTGAGTAGCTGTCTTGCACCTATGGTGGCTTTTCTTCCCACAACGAACCGTTTATGACCCTTGCGTTTATCCCTGTGTTTAATACCCTTCTTGGCAACATTCAAGGCTGATTTTTAATGCTTCTCTTGGCAATTTATTGTGTGTTTTTTGTTACTTCTAGTCTACCTTTACTCTACAATTTAACTCTACATTTCTTTTAAAATGTTGCTGAATAATTTAGCTCTACGTTGTATTACCTCCCTGACTACTTAACTTTGTGTTGTGTGATTTTTTTAATGGTAATATTCTCTCAATTTGGTTTATACCTCTTCACCTTGATGTTTTGAATACGATTTGAGACTATGTTGGTAACTGAATTGAAAACCTTTACATCTTTTTTGGATTGTGTTGTACCCTGGAATGACTGTAAGGCTATGCCTTGAAACCCCGTGGCAATTTTCCTTGAGGCCTTGCGACTTTTTACAAGCTTCCAACCACAAAATTCTTACTATGAGATTTAGGGTGTTTGAGGGTGAGTTTACCCAACAAGTTTACCCTTTATTTTTACCTTCTTAGACAACGACTGTATCCTTTAAGACACTGAGTTACGATGAATTTAAGCCAATCCCGAGTGTGACTACAACTGGGGTAAATTTTTGGGATGCATTTGTCTTTGGCTACGACGGTGTTACATCATATTGTTTTTGGGATAAACCACAATAATTTGTGTGCCTGGGCATTGCTTTGTTAATATCAGGGGGTCGATAGGGTTAAACCTTAGGGATTAATGTTTCTCTATGTTATGAAGTGGTGATGATATCTACGTGTCAACTTGGATGGTGAGTCCACGTTTTTTTCTCTCTCTTTTATATCACACCCTTATCATTGCAGTCAACCACTTAATTATAGTCATGACGAATTTAGTTATCTCAGTGAACTAACCTTTGTTGCATCTTAGCGACTCTCTAAGTTAAAAAACAGCAATGGTATTTTTATGGATTCCACTACCCTCTTGCATAACTGGCTATCCTTATTGTTATTCTACCCTACACAGATTTCACGTAGTCTCTTAATATTAAACCGTTTTTTTAATTTAGCATTTAATTTTGTGGTTGGAAATTCTTGTATTTGGGCTACGCCTGGGTGTTTGTAGTCGACAATTTGTTTTAATAGACAACCTTTTAGCCATGATTCAACTCAGCTTTTATTATTTTTATCTCTCTGAATTTACCTTATTGGATAATAATGCTTCTACCCCAACATTTATCATATTTGTCTCTGAGTTGGAAGGACAACGATATCAATGTTGTAGTTGACATTGTTTCCCCTTTATGTGGACAACAGTATCATCTTTCAGCAGACAACATTATTATCCTTATTAATTATGACAGCCTTGTGTTTATTTTACACACTAGTTTTTACGCTAGCCTTGTCATTCTTAACACATGGCGTTTATACTCGTCCAGGAAATAACTACATACCACAATGTAAGTAGAATGCAGTGTCTCTTTTAATTTAACTGCAAATGAGTAATTAATCAACTACGTGATTGTAGTCCGCTTAAAGTGGAGTGTCATTACTCAACAGTTTTAATGTTAAGGGATAGCTTGTTATACTTTTATTACGGTTAATGATGCTGACAACGTTTGGAAATTAATGTTGTGATTAATGAAATATTTATAGCCCCATTCACTACCATGGTTAATAGGGTTATATGTTGGTAATTGCGGAATTAGATTGTATTTCATTCATAATGTAGACTTGTATTTAGTGTGCAATTCAGGCTTGTATTTAGTTTACACTTTAAACTTGTATTTAATTTGTAATTTAGACTTGCATCTAACTTCGACTTGTAACTAATTTATAATTTAGACTTGTATTAAAATCATAATTTAGACTTATATTTATTTGAGACATGTATCTAAGTTGTATGTTAGACTTTTTTTAATGTTAATTTAGATTGTAATTATTGACTTAATTAGATTTGTTAAATTGATTCACATTTAATGTTAAAATTAAATGGTACATGGATGACCAAATTTTAATATAGACTTTCTCAATTTAAATTGCATTTAATGTTAAATTAGATTGTACATTAATGACAAATTTGTAATTTAGACTTGCTAAGTTAGATTTGCAATTAATGATTAAATTAGACTGTAATTATTGACTAGTTTGACTTGATGATTGGTCAGGTTGTTGGCGAAGTTGTGCCTTAGCTTGCGCTTCATTCAAATGACATCATCTTGTGTCTTGTCGATCTGTTGCTTGGGTTTGGGTGTAGTCTTCTTGTCAATTGTTTTACCTCCTAGCACGTTGGTTTTTCTTGAGTCCTTGGTGCCATTAGGTTATGTAGTGCCAGTGTTATTGTTGTGCCTATCACCTGGGGACGACATGATTCCTGACAAGGGGATCATTGCACGGCCTATTGGATAGAGGTGATTAATAACTTGGTTGGGGCCTGTACTTCCCATAGTGGGTATTGTTGATCTTATAAGTTCGTTGATGGTGCTTTGGTTGAAACACCTTCATGCGTTTGGTTGTGTGCCATCGAGGTTGTTGTGTCGAGATGGGGGTGTTTTCCCTTAGCTTGTAGGCATGGTCATGTTGTGTCGAGCGGGTAGTCATTTCTCCTTGTTGTTCTAGGCACGTTTTGCTCAGTTGCTCTTGCGCCAATACGTGGATTCATAGTTGCTTGTTGCCTAGACTGCATGCTTACGTTTGTCGTCAGTTGTGTGGTTAACTGTTGTTGCTGTTGCCTTCTTGCCTAGAAACAAAATAAAAATTGCACTTATGCTTTGCTTGTAGTCGTAAATAGTGGATGTTACATATGGTATCAAAGTGGGTTCAACCCACGACTTGGGATTACTATGACTTTCGTTGATATGGTATTTGATTATAATGTTGCTAATTAAGTTGACTTGTATTCGTGCAAGTAATCATGGTTAGAGGACACTGCAGAGGAAGACAATGGGGTGCTAGGGGAGGAGGCGTGACGCCTTCAGCAGCATGCATGACTCAGGGGTCTAAACCCCAGGGAGACGAACAGGTTGTTAGGAAAGAGTAGATAGCAGTGGGCGATGTGGTTGGACTGATGAGATTTTTTCAGCACATTTCTGAGGCACTGATCAGTGATTTGGATAGAGATCAGGCTAGGGCATCAGCACCCCCTGAGGGTCCATCACGCGCTCTAGTTGGTACTGGTAGCATTCACCATGAACATGAGAAGGTCAAATTTCCTGAGTTCTTTGGTGCCCTGGATGGAACAGCTGTCGAGGCATGGTTAGAGAATATGGCGATGTGCTTTGCACTTCATGACTATACCTCCAACTTGAAAGTCTACATGGTGGGCTTTCAATTGAAGGGGAGCACTCTTCTATGGTGGAAGACATTCCTACCACAATTGAACATGACTTTCGAAGACGTGTCATGGGAACTATTCGAGGAATGGATCCGAGAGAGGTACCTATCAGAGGAATTCATTGAGCATTAGCTCAACGAGTTTAATGCCTTACGATAGGGAGGTCGTACGGTGTCAGAGTACGAGGCCCATTTATGGAGTTACTTCGATGTGCTCCACATCTTAATACTGAGAAACTTAAGGTCAACAAGTTCGTGTTCGACCTTAATGGCAGCATACGTGCAAAGGTTAGGATTTTGATGCCTCAAACCTTGCATGATGTCATCCAGAAGGCCCTCATAGTAGAGGTGGAGCTTGTTATCGAGGGTCATAGAAGGACTCCAATGAGACCAACAAGGCAGGTGTCATCTAGTGCGCGATAGCATAAGACACTAGCCAGACATATGCCAGGATATTGTGGCTTCCATAGAGGATCCACTTTCACTACACCTTGACAACCAACACCTCAGCAGCAGACTCCTTATCAAGGACCACAACATCAACAACAACAATAGTTTAGGCCTATTTAGCATAACAGACTAGGATTCCAGGTTGGTGGGCCATCAACTTCTACTTCGGGTGCCAAGAGTACTGGACCAAACAAGGGGTGTTGGATGTGTGGGGAGCCACACTACTAGTGAAACTTGCCGGTGGAGATAACTAGAGCATATGGATCAACCAGTCCCACTACTGTGGGAGATTTGGGCAAGGCCCATTAGATTCATGAGATTCATGTAGTGGTGAATAACGACCAGGCCGAGCACCAGTCGACTATGCTCGAGATGTCAGGCAGCATCGCATACCAGATCCTCAGCATTTTGATATATCCCAGTGCTACCGAGAGTTTCATTTCTGGTGCAGCACTAAAAAGGATTAAGGTAAAGGAAGTCGAACAGGATGATTTTAGCTTTGTAGAGATGGATTCGGGAGCCAAACAGAAGGTTGGAGGGAAGGTTATGGAATGTATCCTTAACCTGAGAGAGTTTGTCACCAAAGCCAACCTATACGTCATGATCTTAGGATCTTATGACATCGTGATCAGTATGGATTGGTTGGAATCACATGAGGCGATACTCAACTGTAAGATGAAATGGTTGATCTTGGTTGATGACAAGGGACAAAGGTGCATGATTGTAGGTCGGAACCATGGAGTTTCTCTGAGGTTCATATCTTCCTTGTAGCTACAAAAGATCATGTGCAAGGGGCGTAAGATTTATGTGATCCTTGCATTAAATGAGAAGGGAGTAGCAAAAGGTTTAGAACAAATTCTTGTGGTGAGAGAGTTTACGGATGTCTTCCTAGAAGAGCTACCTAGGATGCTGCCGGAGAGGGAATTGGAGTTTAGAATGCAACTGAAAGAGTTATTGGACCTGAGACTGATACGTCAAAGTGTGTCACTATGGGGTGTGCTTGTTATCTTCATAAGAAAGAAGGATGGGTAGTGGAGGCTCTGCATTGACTACCGTCAATTAAATAAGGCAATGATCAAGAATCAGTATCCGTTGCCGAGGATTGATGATATGTTCGATCAGATGAAGGGTGTGACGGTGTTCTCAAAGATCGATTTGTGATCATGGTATCACCAGTTACGGATCAAGGAGGATGAAATCCCTAATACCTTCTTTAAGACGAGGTTTGGTCATTATGAGTTTACTGTTTTACCATTTGGACTAATAAACACCCTAGGGGTATTTATGAGTTTGATGAACAGGGTGTTCCGCGAGTACTTGGACAAGCTTGTCTAAGTATTCATTGATGATAATTTGATTTACTCTCGAACAATGGAGGAGCACAATGAGCAGTTGCACTTGGTAGTACAGTGTCTGTGAGAGCACAAATTGTATGGGAAGTTGTCCAAATGCTTGTTTTATCAATCGAGGATTCACTACTTAGGTAATGTCATCTACGACGAAGGTATCGCTGAGGATCCAACAAAGGTCGAGGATATTATGGAATGGCCTACACCAATGAATGTCCTAGAAGGGCTTAGCTTTATGGTTTTAGCAGGATACTATCGACGGTTCGTAGAAGGATTTTCGAAGATAGAAAATCCGATCATGGAATTGCAAAAGAAGAACAAGAATTTTGTTTGGACCAAGAAATGCACATAATCATTTGGGAGGCTCAAAGATATGTTGGCAATAGAACTAATACTCAAGGTCCCTGACATGGATGCAAACTTCTTGGTATGCACTGACGCATCTAAGGAAGGCTTAGGTGGAGTCTTGATGTAAGATGGTCAAGTGATCACTGACATCTAGAGGAAACTAAGAAGGCATGAGGAAAACTATGCGACACATGATTTGGAGTTGTTCGCCATTGTATATTCCTTGAAGGTTTGGAGGCACTACCTTGTTGGACAAAAATTTGGATTGAAGACAGACCATTGTGGACTAGAGCACATCTTTCCCTAAAGTGACTTGAATGTGTGACAACAACGTTGGTCGGAACTTCTTAGTGAGTATGATTTCGAGATTTCTTACATAAAATGAACAGTGAACCGAGTGGCAGATGCTTTGATTCAGAGACCATGCCTCTTTTTGATATTTCCTCTTCAGACGAATCTTCGTGAAAGGATTCTAACTTTACAGTACGACGATGACTGGTACAAAGAGGTCGAGGATTTTATCAGACAAAACACAATGATGGTACCAAGATTTCAAGGATTTACGTTTGACGACAATGGATTATTGAGGTTTAACAATTGGATTTATGTACCACCGAAAGACGAGTTGAGAAGCTTGATCCTAAACGAGGCTCATAGAGAAATATGCATGGATCACCCAAGAGTCACGAAGATGAGGACGGATCTTAAACCCTTATTCTTCTAGAAAGGAATGAAGGAAGACATAGTCAACTATGTGGCTAGATGTCTAGAATGTCAACAGGCAAAGGTTGAACATAGACATCCAATAGGATTACTACAGTTACATGCTATTCCAAAATCTAAATGGAAGGTTATTTCGATGGATTTTATTGTGGGATTGTCACTGATGGCAAGGAGACACGACTCGATTTTCTTGGTATTCGACACTCTGATGAAGAGTGCTCATTTTATTCTTGTGTGTATGATGTATCAGACACTTGACATAGCTAGAGTTTTCATCAGTGATATTGTGAGGTTGCATGGCATGCCTAAGAGGATTATATCCAATGGGGGATCGGTGTTTACTGGACGATTTTGGACTAGTTTCCCAGAGGCTTTGGGAACCCAAATTAACTTTAGTATTGTGTCTCACCTAGAGAATGACATGCATACTGAATGAATGAACCAAACCTTAGAGGACATGTTGTGCATGCATGTGATGGACCAAAAAAAGTGTTGGGAAGAATTCTTTCCACTAGTAGAATTTGATTATAACAATAGTTACCAAAGCACCATTAAGATGGCGCCTTTCGAGCTCCTTTACGGGCTACCATGTCGATTGCCTTTGATTTGGGATGAACTTGAGGATAGGGTCCTAGTGGGACCAGAAGCGATCCAAGAAATAGAGAGCAAATGAAAATAATAAGACAAAGGATCAAAGAAGCACAAGATTGACATAAGAGCTATGTCGATGCGCATTGTGTCGACCATAGTTATGAAGTTGGCGATCGAGTCTTCTTACGGGTAAAATTGCATAAGAGTTTGAGCAAGTTTGGAAAGGGAGATAAACTCTCTCCTAGGTTTGTGCGACCTTTCGATATTGTGGAGAGGAAGGGGCCCGTGGCCTATCAACTAGACTTGTCTGATTCTTTAAGGTGTATGCACGATGCTTTTCATGTATCTGTTTTGAGACATTATATTAGTGACCCTACACATGTTATTGACATGAGTTCCTTGCAAGTATTGGATGAGGGGGCACTCATGGCTAAGATGATTCACATATTGGATCAATGCATTCGAAAGCTATGATGTCGAACAGTAGATTAGGTCAAGGTCCAGTTGGACAACTATAGTCCGCACTCGGGAACCTGGGAGGACGCATATGATATGCGCTAGCAGTTTCCATTTTTGTTTGATAGATAGACTTATGATACTGTGATACACATTATTTTGGCACTTATATACTATGAAACTTTGGGAAGAAGTTTAGACCAACAGGGGATGTATGTAACATCTCGCTCTTTCGCACACTGAGCACACTTATTCTTTGAGGACACTTGCTTGCAAGTGATCTGGATTATTATACTATGGGGCATTTGATTATGATTATGAGGTGTTATGGGTTGATGACATATTGACATAGACAGGTGCTATTGACTTGGTTTTCCTGAGTGTGTAGAATTTTGGACCTTGAGGATGTCAAGGCATTGATGGAACCCCTTGGACTCCGTATCGAGTCGAGGAGTGGAATGTTGGGGTTTGATTGTTGTATATATGACATTTGTGCATCTGATTTGATGATATGATTATGGATATATTTCTGACATGATTCATTGATGATCCAGGCTAATGATAGCTTGTCAACCAAACTCACATGTGGAGAGGAGGGGCCACACATGACCACCAAAGACGTTGAGGGACAGGTGTGGAAAACAACCTTGCCACAACCTACTATCACTCCCACTATGGATCGAACTATAGGTTAATGACTAACTAGTTCGAGAAGACCCACGATGTCGTGAGGGCAGACTGTGACAGTCACTCACGATGATTCTAAGGGGCACACAATAAGGCAATGGCCTTATTCCTTAGAGGCCCTTAGTCTCCCACAAGATCACCTAGAGGAGTATTGACTCCAGAGGTTTTATATGTCTACCAAGTTAGTCAATAGGCGAGTGTCACCCTTGGAGCATGTAGTGCATCCTAAAGGGAACGTCGCACAAGAAAAATGGAAGGAGGTGAGTGTCACCCTTGGAGCACGTAGTGCGTCTTGAAGGATACATCATGCAAGGGAAACAAAA
>JASDQU010305895.1:65192-75735 GCA_032191745.1 Picea mariana | reverse complement strand
TAAAATTATTTTACCTTAAAAATAGCCAAAATTTTATAAAAACTATATAAAATCCTTAGAAATTTGAATATTTTTACAAAAATATTGCCAAACATTTATAGTTGGCATATGAAGGATTAGTAAGATTCGCCAAGGTTTCTACATTTTAAAATAAATTTCCATCCTTAAAATCATCCCTGAGGTCAGCCTTAATGTTAAAAGGAAGTGACATAAAGAGTATAAATACATATCATTATACATTCATTTTATATACACAAGTCAAATCTCAGAGGAAATCTGAAGTAAAGAAGGCCGGATTTCAAGGGAGGATGAAGTCTTTTGGTGATGTGTTCTAAGGTATGTTATTTACAGGTCATCTTACCATTTTTGCTATATATTTTTTTCTATAACGATTCAGATGGTGAAATTGGTATGGTATTGAGAAGACATGTCTAGGTACCTGTGGTAAAAATTTTAGCTCTTTATTTGCTATAATTTTGGAGATACACTCTGTGGAAGATAGGGTTTTTTGACTAGTCCTAAAGATTGTCATAAACAGGTGTTCTAGGTAAAACAATCATAACCGCTTCATATAGAATCCAAATGAAGTGAGACCAATTTCATTGGAAAGAGTACGATCTTTAGTTTCTTATGTACAAATTTTAGAATCTGATGTTAAATATTGAGCGCGGGGCATTCTGTACAAGTTCGTTCTCCTGAATAAACCAAAATTGAATAAGGTCTACCATTCTCTCTATAACTAATTTTTGGGGAGGATTCAAGGAGTGAAACTTGGAGGAGTTTCATAGAATAACTTGAGTAATATTATCTATAGGATCGGATTATTCAAAGAATTGAAGAATTTCAGAAGTTGAAGAAGTCTCGGGAAACATTATCAGGTTCTATGTGATGGTTGGTTGATGGTGATGATTTGATGTAAAGTTTTATTATCTCTCATATATTCTTGGGTGGAAGGAAGGGGAAAGGATGGAGAAGTAAACCCTCTCTTGATATTATAGGATTGTATCTTCCTTTTGAAGGTTTATCCCTCCCTTTATATTTGGAAGTTGTAGCTACCTTTGGAAGTCATTACTTCCCTTGAACAATAATTATTGGTTATTTCTCACATATTGTGCATGGTGTATTGTGGTGTATTGGTGTAACTCTTCTACTATTGTTCATTGGTCATTGGATATAATTGAATATATAATCTGGTTGAAGTATAAGTTGAAAAAGTGTTTAAATTATACATGATACTAATTCACCCCCCTCTCAGTATCAACAATTGGGATCAGAGCAGGTTGCCTTCAGAACAATTTAACCACTGGAAGGAAAATCCTGGGCAGAGATGGATGAACATGACCACATTTCAAATCACATTCAAATACTTGATGGAAGAAATTATGCATACTGGAGTGATAGAGTGAAAACTTACCTAACATCTTTGGGAGTATACATTTGGTACTCAGTTGTAAATGGCTATGTAATCCCAAATAATGCTCCAACCAATCCAAATGAGAAGAATCTTGTGAGTTGTAATTCAAAAGCCAGACATGTTATTCTAGGAGCATTGGCAACAACCATTACTAGCAAAGTGATGGGCTGTGGCACTGCTAAAGAGTTATGGGACAAACTCAAGAGTATCTATGAAGGTGATCCAAAAGTTAAGTAGGTCAAGCTTCAACGACATAGAGTAGAATTTGAAAATTTGAAGATGGATGAAAAGGAAGATATTGCAACCTATTTTCTTAGAGTTGATGAAGTTGTTAATGTTATCAGAGGATTAGGTGAAGAGCTCTATGAATCCTTGGTTGTACAAAAAATGTTGAGATTGTTTCTCTTGAAGTATGATGCTAAGGTCTCCGCCATTGAAGAAACTAGGGACTTGACCAAAATGAAAATGGATGAATTACATGGGTCTCTTATATCATATGAAGTGAAAACAGGTACAGAAATTGGTTAGTCAAACAATGAAGCAGCATTTAAATCCATAAAGAAGACAAAATACATGGATAGTGACATTGATGAAGAAATAGAAAATTTCGTAAGAAGGTTCCACAAGGGAAGTGGAATATACAAAGGTAAGTCTCCTCTCAAATTCTTTAACTGTGGTAGAATAAGACATATTGTTGAAAACTGCTACTATAAGAAGAGAAGTCTCAACAATAAGAAGAGATTCTACTCTAAGGATGATGACATTTCCTCAGATGAGAGTGATGAAGAAGATAATGATGAAGGAGAAGGCCTCTTCATAACCCAAGAAACCCATGATGATTATCACAAGAGTTCTAAAGAAGAATAAATCATTTCTGAAGAAGATTCAGATGAAGAAACCAACATTGATTCCTTTTGGGGATACAAAGACAATGCAAAGAGTGAATAAGAAGATGAGGATCTTGAAAAGTTGAAGCATGTTGAAACTGAAAATAGCAAGCTTAGAAACACAAACATAATACTAAAAGGTGAATTGAGTAGTTGTGAAGAAGAGAATTACAAGCTTGAAAAGACCATTGATAACTTGAAGGAAAAATTAGAAGATTATGAGAAATTGAAAGAAAAATTGGATCACACAAAAGGGGAGCTACTATTGACAATAGAAAAGTTGAAGAAGTTAGAAAAAAAACTGAAAAATTAGATGAGATCCTTAGCATTCAAAGATCTCCAAATGACAAGATAGGACTATGATACAATGACAATTTGAAGACAACAAAACAAGAGAAGGAAGATGAAAATGATGAAACCGACACTCCAGAATAAGTTGGACAACAAGATAGAAGACTATAATTCAAAAGAAATGAGACATCAAGAAGATCCTCTCCCATCATGTATGAAAGTAGTCATTTTGAAGGAAACTACAAAAGAATAGATCGTGAACCCAGATGGACCACACCACAAAGAAGATCACTTACTCCCAGGTATAAAAATTTCTTTCTTGGAAATTGTTATACTTGTGGAAATTTTGGACACAAGGAAATCAATTATAGAATCAATGAAAGGAATAACTATGCAAGCTACATGAGTGGTGAAACCAGTAGATATGGAAATGTTCGCAGACCTGTCAACAAAAATTATAATCCATTTGACCCATTAATGGATCAAAATATTGTATGTTACAAGTGCAATAATCTTTGTCACAAAGCACAAGATTGCAAAGAGATGAAGGAAGATAATCATATGCCAAATGTCCCTATACCAACTACAACATGGAAAAGGAAAGAAATTACACACAATGAAAATTGTCGAATAACATTGGTCGCTAAAGAATGCAAAGAAGAAGATGAATGGTTCATAGACAATGGGTGCTCATCTCATATGACAGGAGATCAAAGAAAATTTGTGAGCTTGAATAAAAAGGGTGGAAATGTTGCATTTGGAGATGACTCATCTACCAAAATACTTGGAAAAGGAGTTGTAAAGCTTGGAAGTGAAAATTTAAAGGCAGGAAAATTCCTATTGGTTGAAGATATGAAGCATAATCTCCTCAGTGTCAACAAAATATGTGATCAAGAATACACTCTTACGTTTGATTCCCAAAAATGTAAAATCAGAGAAAATAACTTAGGAAGATTAGTTGCAACTGCAACAAGAAGACCGGACAACATATACATCCTAGACATGAAGAAGAGAGAGAAGAAAAAATCCACTCAAAAGGATTCCAAGGAAGAAAAATTCTAAAAGACCAAAAATAAGGATGCAGTATTATTGAGTGCCACATGTTCAGGGGGATGCAGTATTATTGAGTGCCACATATTCAGGGGGAGAGGCCCCAAAGAAGAAGGTCACCTTATGCCATTGAACTCAAGGGGATCAACCCTACCCTTTTCCATTGATGTCAAAGGGGGAGAGAAATTGGGATCATGATGATAGGGGAAGCATGAGTGTTTCCATCAATGACAAAGGGGGAGATTGTTGGAAGATTAGTTGTTGTCATTGATGTTAACCCTAGTCATTGGTTTTGGACCGCAAGATTGATGAAGGTATTTGGACATGAAGGACAGTGCACATGCAAACACAACACCATGGATGGATAATATACATCATGTTGTTTTCGGTGGCAGGTGGAACGTTACGTGGATCCTCATGGTTGAGGATAAATGAATTTTTGAAGATGACAAAGTGAATTGAAGAAGGAAGTATAGGTCGGCCCTGAAGATAGTTAAAGAAAAGAATTACAAAATAAGAAAGTGTTAGGTCGGCACTAGTGTTAAAAGGAAGTGACATAAAGGGTATAAATACATATCATTATACATTCATTTTATATACACAAGTTGAATTTCAGAGGAAATCTGAAGTAAAGAAGGTCGGATTTCAAGGGAGGATGAATTCTTTTGGTGATGTGTTCTAAGGTATGTTATTTACAGGTCATCTTAACATTTTCGCTATAACTCCTTTTATAGAATGATTCAGATGGTGAAATTGGTATGATATTGAGAAGACATGTCTAGGTACCTGTGGTAAAAATTTCATCTCTTTATTCGCTATAATTTTGGAGATACACTACATGGAAGATAGGGTTTTTGACTAGTCCTGAAGCTAGTCATAAATAGGTGTTCCAGGTAAAACAGTCATAACTTCTTCATAGAGAATCCAAATGAAGTGAGACCAATTTCATTGGAAAGAGTATTGTGGTGTATTGGTGTAACTCTTCTACTATTGTTCATTGATCATTGGATATAATTGAATATATAATCTAGTTGAAGTATAAGTTGAAAAAGTTTTTAAATTGTACTTGATATTGATTCACCCCCCTCTCAGTATCAACATTGTATGTATGCACCACTAATATTCATCATCGTATGAATTAAAAGTATCAATTCACCACCGTATATATTCCACCGTATAAATCACTATTATAGTAAATCATAAACTAAAAATTTCTAATAATTACATTACTTAACTAATTCATTTACCAACCTCGAAAAATCTAAATGTCCCAAGTTAGTTGGCAAGATTGCAAAGTATATCCACCAAACTCCAATTAGATCAATTAGATTCATTGAAGTTTAACTATAAACCACCAATCCTTATTAGTCCCTACATTTAGGTTAGGGATTATAGTAATCAGTTGGTCTTTTTTGTATACTCCCACACACAATTCAATACATTTTAACCCAAAGTTTCAAAGATCATTTCTTCTTTCACTTTTTATCGACCTATCAAATACTCACAACGGTTTTTTTAAACCAATCATAGTTTTTGAGGTCTTATTTGGCCTCATATCGAGGCCAGAGATGAGGCAAGAGGATTAAACTTAGAACCAAGATATGCAATTATACTAAATACATTTCAGGGTGAATTAATGCTAAGTTTCAACTTAACATTAATTCACAAACACTAAATGTTTAATTTTTTAGCAAGCATAACCCATAGTATTGCAATGTCAAGAGGTGGTGGCTTTGGTGTCTCATAGTGGGATTTAGTGAGCTGTCAATTTCTCTCCACTTCCACTTGGTCACTTGCATGTCCTTTGTCTACAAATTATATAGCACTCTTTTAATGATTCCTTCTTTCTACCCAGATCTTCTTCCACATTTTCGAATCCATTGGATCACCACTTCCCCTAGCAGTTCCAGATCATTCCTCTTAATAGAAAACCCCCTCGATAATCTTCGAATCAAGACTTGTCAAGTGCGAACTACCATTAAGGAAGTTATGTTCCTTATGATAGGTAGAGGTGTGTGAGGGTATTAGTCATTGCTGCAGCTAATAGACCTGTTTATGCGGCTAGATGCGATGCTCTATCATAGTGTCGGCTGGGATTTGTATCTCTGGATGGGTGTATGTCTGTTGGATCTAGGAGTACTTATCGTGGTGGATGCCTATCTTCCGATGGATGATCTAGGCGTCGATTCTTTGATCATGGCTCGACGAGTTCCGATGTAGACGTGCTCTGTCTCCTTTGAGGTGTGTGGTTGGATCTGCTTATCTCTCCTGGGGTGTGGTCCGTCTTTACTATTCTGGGGCGGGGGCTCTTCTAAGGCATGTTTCATCTCTTTTGGGGCGGGTTCCTCTTCCTTTTGAGGAGGAAGGTTCCATTCCCTCTTTAGAGGGGGTGTGGTCTGACTATTCTTTTTAGAAGGGAGATTGTTTCATGCAAGATTCTACCACTGCAATGATTTTGCAAGCTTATTCTATACAACTCTTGTTGTCAAGAAGACAATGAAGATCAATTGCAGGTTTTTGAAAGACAATGAAAATAAATTGCAAGCTTATTCTCCACAATTCTTTCTATCAAGAAGACAATGAGGATGAATTGCAAGTTTTTAAAAGACAATGAAGATAAATTGTAGGTTTCTGAAAGACAAACTTAAGATTACATGGTTGACTGCGAGAAGGAAGGTTCAAGCTATGGTTGTCCCATGGGATGCTCATTCGAAACCTTTGTCCGGTCAATGCAAGAAAGAGAGAAGTGATGTTGACGTAAGAATAGAAGGTTTTCTTGTCAGTTGTCGGTCCAATGATACTCTTATAGCTTTACCTACACAGCAAGGGAAATATAAAACATGAAGTGGGAAATTCCCCGCATGAGCAACTATCTGATTAAGTTTTCTTTTTCCTATCACAGGCAACTGGAAAAGCCATGTTTGATCATCACATACATGCTCCGTTACAACTTCGTTCATGTGCTAATCAATTGAAAGTGAAGTGGATAAGGAAGAGTTTTGATCTTCATTTGAGTAGTCTCTATTAGGGTTTATGTTTCATGTGCAGTAAAAAGGAATATTGGTGCTACTACAATAATGCCAATCATACGAGAAAAGGACTCTACCTACCCATACTGACGAATGAAATAATCTCAGTGCGGATCTGGTGTCCTCTCCTCTTTTCTTTTTATTCGATCTCTTCCCAATACTCCTCATTTTATTATCATAATTAGCAATTTCCTCCTCCTCCGTTATATCGATTGGGAGTATGGATTCTACTCGTTTCAGGACCAGGACGTTAAGGGAATATTCATTACTGTAATCTTTACCTTGCTTGCCAAGTAAAGTAGAAGAGAGAAGCAACATACTTCCTCCCTTGTTGTACGAAATTGATATATTCAGAGCCACGACAATGTCCTATTACAAGTGATAGCGGTTCCATTCTTGTTGTTCCTATTCCATACCATAAACAAACCTGTGATTAATCGACATTGGCGCTTGCTACGTTACTGAAGCAGTTCAAGTTATTCTTTCAAGGGTATTTTGCTATCATGCGTGAGCCTCCTATTCGAGAAATCTTTTGGATTGAGGTATCATTGGCCTGCAACTGCACTTTCATAGTTCCATAATCATCGGTTTATTTCCTTCTTTCAGAAGCCGAGAGAAGTTGACATATGAACATGCTACATTCTATATTCTCTGATAGATGGTTGTGGTCTCTATGCGGTTTTGAATTGTGGCAGTTGAAACACATTGTTGTCAACAATTATGTGCTCCCCGGTCTGCTCGGTCTGCATGCAAAAGAGGATACCTGACAAACATGACATCTCCATTTTGATTTTGTCCATCTCGACAATGGACGTGGAGGTTTTTCCATATGTTCTAGGAAATTGTGAATTGGAAACCCTGTTGTCACAATTAAGTTAAATGCAATTAAAAACCCGTTGCCACACGTTTTGTGATTCTCATGATGTGTGTTATGTGTGTCACATATACCTTGAAACAAAGCACTTCGAATATAGTATGGTGGGCTCCATCTACACGCTAGACTTCATGATTATGGTCACACGATCCAATACATGAGTTACATCCTCCCTGTAACACATTGAACTTCTTTTCCACATGTCTCGACTTATACCTTAAAAACTTAAAACATGGACTTGTTGCTTTGCAACTTCCCTTATTATTTATTATTTAAATATATCAATTCAATTCTTTTGACTGGAACATGTCTTTTTAATGTAATAAGTTTAGAAAAACTTATATAACACACAAAGTTTAACTAGAAACCATCAATCCTTATTATTATTACTTAAATATACTATTGTGAGTCTTTCGATTGGAACACGTCTTTTTAATGTGATAATTTTAGACATAACATATATTCTCTTTTCGATATAACACACAAGATAAGATAATCCAAGTATAAATGCAAATTCTTACAAAATCCAAAACTCACTTCAGCACATAAACTTTGCTTTAATTTTCATTTACATATTAAAATTAATATTTTAGATAAATAAATTAATTTAAATTAACTTAAAATATTATATCATATTTTGTTATTATATAAATTTCATAATTATATTATAAAAATTTATTTTACATAGTTTTGATGATTACTGTATCTATTTAATAATTAGATTATTAAAAATTATTTCTTCCAGATTTCTCTAGAGCTTCCCAACCACTTCTCGATTAAGTGAATCGAGCCATGGTGTGGGAAGCTCCCAAAATTATATTAAAAAGTCGACTTCTATGACTCAAGCACCAAGTTTAATATGAAAACATAAGTTGTAAACTTTAAACCAGTGTATATTTATGCAAGTAAAGTTTAAAAGGATGGCGTGATGGAGTGTGTTGGCATTATTTTTAAGTTTATTTTTTTTTGTCCATTTGCATTTGTCTTGGATTATATGTAGTGTCTTGGATTATATGGAGTGTGTTTGACATTTTTTAAGTTTTATATTTTTGTGTCAATTTGCAGGATTATTTTAGTGTTGTACTATATGCCACATTCAAAAGGATTATTTTATTTTAGTGTTATACTATATGCCACATTCAAAAGATAGAAAGTTACGTTTAAAAGTATCATGTATAAAGACATGTTTCACCAAAAGGATTTATATTAATATATTGAAGTGATAAGGATTGAGAGCTTATAGTTAAATTTTACATGTATCAAATTGGATTTTAATGCATTTATTTTTCTATTTTGTCAACGAATTTGAACATTACTATTTTACTTAAATTATACTAATAATATTTTGTTATTAGTTTATTATTATTTTATTTGCAAATCTTTAATAAATAATTATATATATTAAATATTTTATTATTTATAATTAAATAATAAATCATTATATTATTAAAAACTTTTACATATAATATTATTATAAAAATAATTATTATATATTGTATAGATATTATAAATTTTAATTTTTAATTAATTTTTTGTTAGTTAAATATCTCTAACTTGTGTGATTGGTTTATGGTTGAGATGGCATGATCAAGGAGCATCTAAGTCGTCAAAATCCTCTGGGATCACACCCGACCTAGATCGCACTAGCCCTTAACATGGTTGGATTTGTGGTGTCCCCAGAGGTTTCGAACTGATAACCCGATCTATACTGCACCAGCCCTTAACATGGCTGGATTTGAGGTGTCCCTAGAGGTTTCGAACCGATGACTTCACTTACTGTGTGTCTTAATAACGCACTCCCTCACCGACTTCTCTACACCATGGGGACAAAACAATTGAAGGACACGTGGGTGGGTTTTGATCCACTCATGTGTGCACAGGTCACAATATCATTTAATATAGTATCTATGGGTGCAACCACACGTTCAACCACTACCTCAAGGTGCCCCCATGGCTCCAGATACAGCTCTCACAGAAATTGAATCTTATCCAATGGTGAAAAATTCCTCACTTTCCACCATTGAATCCAACCCCTTTAAACTGTAATTATTAATTATTATAATTACTTATTATTACAATATTTAATTATTATATAATTAACTATTAAATCTTAATAATTTTATTACAAATGACAATATTGCATATAATTATAAACTAATAACTTTTACTAAGTATATCATTAATATACTTATTGCTACATAGTCATTTTATATATCACACATTAACTGATATTCAATTAATTAAAAATTTCACAATCTTAATAAAATATTAATAGTATGAGATAACAATCCTATTTCTCAACTTCTTTTTTAAGTGATGATGAACCAAGATGTTGGTTTTAAACATTGACTTATCACTTGTTGGTTCTTGTGAAGATCCTAAGGCAATTTAAGGAGTTGAATCCCACCATTGTAATATGTTGGGACAAGGGGCGCAAATATGTGGCTAGGGGGAATATATGGGGTGCCGGGGGGGTGGGAAAGGAATGGTGGTAGGGGAAAAATGTGGGGAGTGATAGCCATGGAAATACATAGGGAAAGGGAGGGATAGGGTAATGTGAAGGGAATGAAGATGGGAGGGAACGTGTTGGGGAAGATGATAGTTGAGCGTGTAGGGGGAAGGGGGAAATGAGGTGGATAAACACATAGGGAAGGGAAAAACAAAGGGGAAGAGGGATGGGGTTGTTAGCAATGATAGCCATTTTCAGATTGTAAGAGATTGTAAGAGGATGAGGTCAGTATCCATCATAGTTTTTGGTGGATGTTTGGTTTATGTGAGTGGAGGTTAATGGACAAAACTTAATATATGTGTTAAGCCCTAATATTGGCTCATTACCTCTTAATTGGGGCATATTAGATTAGTAATGCTGATTTATTTATGTTGGCTTTAGGCCATTAGTTGTAATTTAGATTAGTAATGTTATTTTAATTATGTCGGCTTTAGGCCATTATTTGTAATTATACCTCCTAGTCTCCTATATATACCAAGGAGACTAGGA
>JASDQU010305895.1:15162-32271 GCA_032191745.1 Picea mariana | reverse complement strand
TTCGTGAGGTTAGAAGTTAGATTACCTTCCCTCTCGATTCCTGAACTTTTCTAGCGTCAGATCAACAACTCATGGCCTTTTGCGATTTGGTAGTCCAAGTCTCTTCTTCATGAATCATGACCTCGTGATATTTTCCGAACAACTTTAAAATATTTCAAACTCCTGATCCCCATGATTATTCTCCATCATTGATCTCTCCTAATGAGATATACGGCCTAGATTAAATCCTTGATCGACCTTTTATCTCAGGCCTTTCCTTCGGCGCTAAACTTTGGGCAATTTTGGGATCTCGAACGCCGACGAGCCACTAATCTGATCTTCTCATGGAACTTTCGTCGTTGGATGTTGAACTTGCCTGTTTGTATTTTAAGCCTGAAATGAGCTGCTCTGCATGCTGCGATCAAACACTTCCTGTGCAGACCACGAACTTGGATGACCAGTTTCCCTTGACAACTATATGTGATAACATAAATGATGGAATTAGTTAATATGGACTATTTAATAACATGAACAAGTTTAATATAAGAAGACTTAATAGAAGATTCCACTTCTAGAAAGATCTTCCTATAGAATGTTCTTTAGAATATATAATTAGTATAAATAGGAGTAGAAGGAATGAGAAAGTCTTGTCTTCAAAATTATTATAATAGAGTTCTTCTCTACTAGAGGTTTCCCCCTCAAAGAGGAAGTGAAATTGGTTTTCTATCAACAAAGGTATCATTGTTGGTGTTGTTATTCTCTATGTTTTTTTGTTCCGTTGGTATTTGCTGCAATATTTTTTCTTATTATAATACATATGGTACCTTACAAGTGGTATACGATCTCTTTCCATTACAAAAATTGTGGGAATTTGTTTTTCAGGGTAGAGATGTGTATTGTCGACATATTTAAAGAGAAAAGATATGTCGTTCAATGGGCAAAACTATGGTTGGGGAATAATACACACAGGAAGTATAGACGATTTCATGGGGTTACTTGAGACAAACATTTCACCTTGTTGGAAACCTCTGTAACCCTATTGGTACCCACTCGAGTAGGACCACATCAGATAGTATCTGTACACAACCATCACTCCCACGTACCACCAGGTATATAAGGAGTCCCATAGGTCTCTTAAAACCATATCTAGATTAGTTGATCAATCGCCTGACTTATATAGTGACACCTAGAACAACACTCAGGAAGATACTCTCTAGTACCTGGGTAATCAGGTAGTATGGCTAAGGGTATGGATGAGCCTCCTTAGTTGGTGCCTTAAGATATTGGGTCAAGTAATATTGTTCAACCCCGCACATATATCAAATATATATAGCATATGGAAAACCCTTGTAAATATGAACCCTCAAAATCCTAACCCTTTGGAATAAAACATAATAGAAAAGAAACAGACAAGAAATTTTTCCACGCAATCTTGCCTCTTGCATCCTAGCTGTGAAATTCCTATATAATTTTCCTTGTTAGCAATTTCTGAATTTTGTCACTACAATATTATTTAGGCCGGAGTATAATTCCATGGGAGTAATAAAAAACCTATAGTGGTCCCACCAACACCTTTACTCTAGACCTATTCCATTTTATTCCTCTCTTCATCCTGATCACAGTGGTGCCTATCACTTATAAGAATTTTTTTTCCAGTGGAACCACCCACCCTTTCCGACACCCTTATTTTCCACCTATCCCATTGGCTTCCTTTATTCACCCTGTCCACCATGATATCCCTCATCTATAACCCTTTTTCTGTGTGGACCCACCTGCCCATTTTTTTCTTCTTGCCAAATCACTCTCACTCACAACCAACAACTCAACAACTTGCTCGCTGACAATGAACAGAACAAGAACTCCATCCAAGAACTCACTTCCAATATTTATACTCGCAAGTATTAGAATGCTACCATAAAAACTAATCTACGAGGTGTGAAACAGTCCATAGACTACCTCTCAACTAAGATGAACAAATTCATAAGTCGTATAATGCCCCTGGCCATCAACCCCATGACCGGGCAATGATACTACGCGGAAACATTCAAAAACTTATATAGTATGCATTTTAATGAATTTAAATGACTTAACACAGAATAAAAATATAATTACTACTAACATACATACTTAAGGGAACAAACAGTAAATATCATCGCAACAGAATACATGATACATTTCAAGACACAGACGTGCATCACATATAAATTAAGTACATAATTAATACTTATCTTTTAAACTGGTGTAACACCACCAATTGCGTCCCAACCTTCCATGAACCTCCTAGCCTTAGACCACACTGCTCATCACTTTCAGTAGTAGGTCACCCCCGAGTTGGAACTAAGCTCCACCAGACAAGGGAATCCTAGGCCAGGTAAGGTCAACAAGAAGACACATAGTTTATGAGGAAGGATTCTTTCCTAGGATCCACTTATGCCCACTACTCACAGACTCTCATTCCCCACATGCTTGTCCCTCCCCAGAAGTATACACCTTCACTATCACCAAGACAGTCCTTCGACTGCTAAACCTCCCTTGCCTTGGGCTTCAAAAATAGGCCAGACTAGAATTCTTTGAGATCTATGGTAGCTACAGGACCCCTTCTAGGAGTTCTCACTTCCTCAACGCACTCTCTCACCTGGAGAGAGTTGCTCAGAGGCCTGACAACTTTCTTCTTCAACCACAACCGCCTCTCTCCCTGGAGAGAGTGTTGCATATAGTCATGGAAACCTTCTTCTTCAACTCCGTTCTAACACAAGGAGGACAACATAATGGCTCAACAAGAAACGAATGACAGTAGCCAATCACACTCAGCCAAGGAACTGTATGGCCACTACAACCCACAGTTATAACACACCCGATATTGGAAATTATGGTATGCTCAGGTTTCTTAGAAGGAAACAACCTAGAGGGTCAAACATGAACTCAGATTGCCGAATGGATAAACCAGGTTCACAGGACACACAAGAGACACGACTCATTCCACGGGTCTGCCACTAGTTTTCAGGGTGCGTGACAAGAAAATTATGTAGAGTTCGGCGATGGAGACAAAATGCAGAGACTTGACAAAATTCATGGGACTACACTAGTTGATCACAAAGGTCTCACGATTTCAGGTTTCAGATCTGTGTGAGGTATGCAGCGCTTAGACACAAAAGTAACATGGTTCAGACCGTAGACGACATAATGGAGGACAAACCTCATTCACGGCTCACTTCTTGGGTTAAATTGCATGTTCCTGGGCTGACTCATGTCACCCATGAAGCTGCATGCACTCCATCAAGTATGCGTTCCCTTTTGCACACGTTGGAGCTGCATGCGTTGCCTCTCCGAGGACTTAGGATAAAAACATACCTTTCACGCCACTCTGGAGTAATAATAAATTATTATTCCTAAGGACTTAAGCCCTCAATCTTATCCCCTCTTCCTACCTCTCAGCCCCCTGTCCCTTACCCATTTTGTGGAAGATTAGTCCCCCATCACTCTTTATTCTTGGTTAGTCTGCATGCAACGATGTTTATATTTTATTAATGATCTGCATAATTATATATACAAAATCAGGCTCTTGGCCTTTAACACCTAGGCTCTCCGACCTAGTAAACACATAATCCCACTGGCTTATCAACACTTGGTTCACTAGCCCATAACATGTTTACAATTTATAAATGAAATTGGGGCTTGTCCTTGGGGATATTAGAATCCCCTCCCCTTATTTTTGCACTGTCCTCAGTGCAACTTTCACACAACATCAGTAAGATTTTCAAAATCTTCAAAACAATGTGGGTATTCTTCCTGCATAGAATCCTAATGCTCCCATGTCACGTCCTCAAGATCGTACCAGGTCCACTGGAACTTTACAAGCCCTATGGCTTGATTCCAGAGCTGTTTGCTTTTCCGGTCCAATATGTGCATAGGATGCACTTCCAGGACACCTTACTCCACCTGAATCACATTCCAATCAATTACATGATTAGTATCAAGCATATATTTCTTAAGAAATGAAACATGAAACACATTATTTACAGTCATGGATGCAGGTAATGCAAGCATATATGCAACCGGCCCAATTCTTTCTAGGATTTCAAATGGGCCACAAAATCTGGCTGCCAACTTGACACAGTTTCCCAGTTTCAGGGAACTTTTGTTAGCTTTCACTTTCATGAAAACATGGTCACCCAATTTAAACTCTCTATGGGTTCTATTTTTATCAGCATAACTCTTCTGCATGTCTTGGGCAACTTTCAAATTTTGCTTAATTTTTAGCATATGTTCTTCCATTTCCTTGAGAAACTCTGGCCCAAATACTGCCCTATCAACTAGATTATCCCAACTTATTGGAGTATTGCACCTTTTGACATGAAATGCTTCAAATGGGCTCATATTCAATGATGCTTAATACCCATTATTGTAGGTGAATTCTACCAAATGTAGGTAGTCTTCCCATTTCTATGGTTTGTCCATCACATACATCCTTAGCATGTATTCTATTACTCTGTTCACCCTCTCTCTCTTCCCATCAGACTCAGGATGATAGGCTGTACTAAAGTTCAGATTCGTTCTGAACCCTTTGAATAACTATTTCCACAAATTTGAGGTAAATGTTGGGTCTCTGTCAGACACAATCATCTTGGGAATTCCGTGCAATCATGCCACTTCCTTCATAAAACTATCAACAACATCCGCTACCTTGTGAGTAGTCTTTAATGGAATAAAATGGGAAGCTTTCATAATCTTGTCGACCACCACCATGATTGAATCATGTTGCTTTCCCATTCTAGGCAATCCTGTGATGAAATCTATTGTCACCACTTCCCACTTCCACTCAGGAATGGGTAAAGGTTGCAACAACCATGCTGGGTGTCTGTGCTTATCTTTAACCTTCTAAAACTCCATACATCTGTTGATGTATTCAACAATATATTTCTTCATACTTGGACAAAAGTAATGGCTCTTGACTGTTGCCATAATTTTATGATATCTAGGGTGCCCTGCATAAGGCACATTATGCCTTTCATGAAAAATCACAAGTTTCAAATCCTTTACCTTAGGTACATAAATTTTGTTCTTGTACAGAAGTGTTCCTTCAATTTCCAATTTATAATTCTCCACTTTCTGTGGCATCTTACCTTGTTGTAGCTTTGATACCAAATCCCTGTACTGCAAATCTATATTTGCAGCCTCTGAAATTATTCTTTTAATATCAGTTCAGTACATACTAATGGTTGTAGCATGTAATTTTTGTACTCTCCTGCTGAGTGCATCAACCACTATATTCTCTTCCTCTTTGATATGCTTGATATCAAAATCATATTCACAGAGAAAATCCAACCACCTACTCTGTCTAGTGTTCAAGGTTGGCTGATCAAACAAATACTTCAGACCATTATGGTCTGTTCTCAGTTTGAACTTCCTTCCCATGACGTAATGTCTCCATTTCTTTAGAGCGTTTATTATGGCTACCAAATCCAAATCGTGAGTTGCATATCTCCTTTTGTTCTGTTTCAAATTTATGGATTCATAACAGATTACGAATCCATTCTGACTAAGGAATCCTCCCAGTCCTTCTTTGCATGCATCTGTACACACTACAAAGCCTTCATTCGGATCTGCAATCCTTAGGATTGGAGCACTGGTTAACAATTTCTTCAATTGCTGGAAGCTTCTCTCACAATCTTCTATCCACTGAAAATTATTCTCCTTCCTTTGCAAGGAAGTGATAGGGGTAGTTAGCCTCAAGAACCCTGCGATAAAACTTCTGTAATAACTAGCTAGACCCATAAAGGATCTGACTTTCATCACTTTATTTGGTGTTGACCATTCTATGATGGCCTCAATCTTCTCAGGATCTACAACTATACCATCCTTCGAAATAATATGCCCCAAGTAATGGATTTGTTTTTTATAAAACGAGCATTTGATCAACTTGGCATATAGTTGGTGCTCTCTTAGCACTTGCAACACCATCCTCAGATGCTTCTCATGCTCTTCCTCCGACTTGGAATACACCAGAATGTCATCCAAAAAGACTATGAAAAACTTATCTAGATAGTCCCTGAATACATTATTCATCAAGCACATAAAAATAGTGGGTGCATTTGACAACCCAAATGGCACCACTATGAACTCGTAATGACCATACCTTGTTCTAAAGGTGGTCGTGATGATGTATTCATCCTTTATGCTTACCTGGTGATATCCCGACCTGAGATCTATCTTCGAAAATATCTTCGCATCCTTCAACTGATTGAAGAGGTCATCAATCCTCGACAGAGGATATTTGTTCTTTACACTTACTTTTTTCAATTGTTTGAAAACGATGCACAATATCAATGTCTCGTCCTTCTTCTTCATGAAGGGGATTGGGGCTCCGCAAGGTGACACACCTGGGCATATGTACCCCTTCTTTAGAAGCTCTTAAAGCTACAATTGCAACTCTTTCAGCTCTGGTGTACTCATTCTGTAAGGAGCTTTTGACATTGGAGCTTCTTCAGGCATCAAGTTTATAGAGAAGTCAATATCTCTCTTCGGGGGTAATCTTGGTACCTCCTAGAATACATATTCAAACTCTTTTAGTACCACATGATCTTCAATATTTGACACCTTATCCTTAGGTGTTTCCTCCACATGGGCTGCAAATAATTGAGATCCTTTCCTGTAGCACTTCTTCAACTGCATTGTTGATATTTCTCTGATAGCAAGAGCTCTGGGAATTCCTTGGACTGTTTCCCATTTTCCTTCCTCATCCAGGCAAGTGAATGGATTGATATGATAGTCCAAGATGGAATGGTGTTGGTCCAACCAGTCCATCCCAATTAGACAATCATAAGAACCTAAAGGTAGAACATTCAATTTAGCCTTTGTGCTCAGTCCATTCATGTCCACGGGACAGGATTTAACCAACTCAGTGACTTTCCTCTTGGTTCCTGTAGCCAACTGCACTAACCAAGAAGTTTCATGTTTTCTTCTCGACAATTTAAAACTTTCCACCACTCTAGGATATATATAACTATGGCTAGCCCCTGAATCAATTAAAATAGTAAATGGTTGGTTGTTAATCATATCTTCCACTTCAATCATGTGTGACTGAAATTTAGCTTGCTTGTTGTCCAGGGCTGCGTAGATCCTTGGCATTCTATTTCCCATGTCCTCCACTATTTCAGCATGTTGAACATTGTGTAAGGCTCTTACTTTATCATTTCGGTGGGGGAAATCTCTGTACCTATGGTTCCCTTTACAACCCCAACATTCCATAGGTGGCGTTCTTGGCATTTTCCCACCCACTTCAGCCTTTGTGGGCTCTCTAAAAGATGGTTGTCCCTGAGGACTGGTTCTGAAAAAGGGGGGTTTGTTTCCCTTCCGCCTCTGCTCTTTCTAAAACTTATTCTGTTCATCCCAAGCCTTCCTAAAAGTAGGCTTTTCTCTTTGCTGCTCATATAAGCATTTCACTCTTCTTATAGTTTCCTCCATAGTCTTATGATCATCATACTAAATCTTGTCACCAATGGAAGGTGGAAATCCACATAAATACCTCTAAATCTTGACAGTCTCATTCTTGATGAACGGAACATACTTTAGTAATTCCAGAAACCTTCATTCGTATTCATCAATGGTCATGCTGCCCATCTTGAGTTCAAATAACTCTTTCATCTTTCTACCGTATTATCTTTTAGTCAATTATTTCTTCTTGAAACACCTCTTGAATTCTCTCCAAGTGATATATTTCTCTCTAATGTGTTGTACCTGTACAAGTTGATCCCACCACATGGATTCCTTTCCCTTCAGTTGATACATTGCAATTCTTCCTTCTGCATGAGAGGAATAATTCTGTAGTTGGAAATATTTCCTTATGCCCATCAACCATGTTTCAACATCTTCTTCCTTCTTTTGTTCTCCATCAAACGTAGGAGGCTTAATCTTGTTCATTTCACCCTTCATCTCATCCACCCCATATCTCTTGTGCTTTCTGGTAGGAGATGGACTTGAACTACTACGTGCCCCCCTCTTGGAGCGATCTTGGGAGTGATGATGGTGTCTACCAACACTCCTTGATCTTATTCCCTCATAAATCTAGTGACTCTCTATTTTTCTTAAGTCCAACTTCTTTTCTATTATCTCCAGACTCTTAGTCAACTTTAAGTTGAATTCACCTTGTTTATCCTGATCTTTCCTGAGATTTATTCTATTTTCTCGGTGAGTTTGGGCATCTTTCTGCAATTTTTCAATGATTTTCATCATATGCCCTTCCTTATCTATCTCTTCTCCATTCCCATTAGAGTTCGACCCTTCAAATCCCAAATGAACATCCATCCTTTTAGCTTCATTCTCCGAATTGGAAGCATTTTGTATCTCCTCCATTTATTTATACTCAGTGTCAACTCTAATCGGTTCTGGAACTCGCTAAACTTGTGCAAACACAATGTGAAGACAACCAGAATTTTTCAGGACATTATTCCTCTCAACATTCATAAAAAAATATGATTCAAGAAAAATGTTTAGATTTCATGAATTTTCTGACCTCTACTTGGCTCTATAACAATCCTTCGGGCATTATCCCCTTCTCTCTTAGTCCCCAACCCACACGATCACAGGTCGTGACCACTCGCCTAACAAAAGGGGTGCTTCGTGACTTCACATTTCGGGTATTCAATTATGGACCAAACCTGATACTCTCGATTCTCGATTTTCCAAATCGTAAATTTCCTAGGCGCTAGATTCTCCTGCTAGGCCCCTTTGAATGTGACGTCAGGCTATAACCTGGGCCCCAAATTTCGAGTTCCTTTACCCTTCAACCTACATAGTACAAATGTCATCAACCAAGGCGATGGCACATGGCATGCCTAGGAAGGTCCATGTCACCCCAGGTGATGTCATCCAGCCCCACCACGTCTACTCTTTTGTTTCAGAACATCGGGCTTCAGGAGTTTGTGCAACAACACATCCCATTCTCCTGATAGCCAAACTCCCAAAATTACAATTTGCTCTTCTGATTGATCCAATAGTCAAGCTCTTTCCTCTAGATCTATGGTGTAGATCTCCCTTGGGACTTTGGGGTTTCAGGAGTTTGTGCAACAACACATCCCATTTTCCCGACAACCGAACTCTCAAAATTACAATCTTCCTTCTACTTGATCCAACGATCAAGATATTTTCTCCATATCTACGATGTAGATATCCCTCAGGATTTTGGGGTTTTGGATTTCGGGTGTTTATGCCTCCACACACCCTGATTCTCTCGATTGTCGAAATATGAAGGTTTTCTAGGATAACCCTCCTGTAACTTCTCTAGATATGATGGTCGTATTGAATTTCCTTTCTGTTTGAACAAATCCTACGGCTCCCACACCCTAAGTGTTGAGCGCTCTCTCTCTGTGGTCAAATACCACGTTGGCTGCGGTTTTTTTCTACCACTACTCCTGAGCTTCATAACACGACCAAGTAACCCCTTGTCACTCAGAAACATTCTGAGGTTCGAAATTAGTCCTCCCGACACAATTTCCTCTCGAAAAATTGGGTCCAAATAAAACTTATCCAGCCCATCCAGGCTCAACATGGAAACCATGGGCTATGATACCATACTATAATTCCCCCAACCATCAACCCCATGGTCGGGCAATGCTACCACGTGGAAACATTCACAAAATTATATAGTATACATTTTAATGAATTTAAATGACTTAAAACAGAATAAACATATAATTACTGCTAACATACATGCTTAAGGGAATTAACAGTAAATATCATCTCAACAGAATACATGATACATTTCAAGACATAGACATGCATCACATATAAATTAAGTACATAATTAATACTTATATTTTAAACTGGTGTAACACCACCAACTGCATACCAACCTTCCATGAGCCTCCTAGATTTAGACCGCGTTGCTCATCACTCTCAACAGTAGGCCACCCTCGAGCTAGGACTAAGCTCCACTGGGAAAGGGAATCCTAGGCTAGGCAAGGTCAATAGGAAGACACACAATTTATGAGGAAGGATTCTCTCCCAGGAGCCACTTATTCCCACTACTCATAAACTCTCATTCCCCACATGCATGTCCCACCCCAGGAGTATACACCTTCACTTTCACCAAGACAGTCCTTCGGTCACTAAACCTCCCTTGCCTTGGGATTCAAAAATAGGCCGGACCGGAATTCTCCGAGGTCTGTAGTAGCTACAGAATCCCTTCCAAGATTTCTCACTTCCTCAGCACACTCTCTCACCTAGAGAGAGTCACTCAGAGGCCTGACAACCTGGTTCTTCAACCACAACTACCTCTCTCCCTGGACAGAGTGTTGCATACAAGCCTAACAAACTGCTTCTTTAGCTCCATTCCAGCATAAGGAAGACAACAAAATGGCTCAGCAAGGAATAGATGATGGTAGCCAATCACGCTCATCCAAGGGATTACGTGGCCACTACAACCCACAATTATAACACACCCGACATAGGCAATTATGGTATGCTCAGGTTTCTCAGAAGGAAGCAACCCAGATGGTCAAACACGAACTCGGATTGAAGAATGGATAAACCGGATTCACAGGACACACAGGAGACACGGCTTAGTCCACAGGTCTGCCACTAGTTTTTAGGGTGTGTGCAGGAAAATTATGCAAAGATTGGTGATGGATGCCAAACGCAGAGACTAGACATAAATCACAAGAATACATAGTCTATCATAGAGGTCTCATGATTTCAGGTTTCAGAGCTGTGTGAGGTATACAACGCTCAGACATAGAGGTAACACAGTTCAAACCGCGAACGAAAGAATGGAGGACAAACCTCCATCATGGCTCACTTCTTGGGTTAAATTGCATGTCCTCGAGTCAACACATCTCACCCATGAAGCTACATGCACTCCATCAAGTATGTGTTCCCTTTTGCACATGTTGGAGCTGCATGCGTTGCCTCTCCCAGGACTTAGGATAAAAATATACCTTTCACACCACTCTAGAGTAATAATAAATTATTATTCCTAAGGACTTAATCCCTCAAGCTTATCCCCTCTTCCTAGATTTCATCCCCCTCTCCCTTACCCATTTTGTGGAATCTTAGTCCCCCATTAGTCTTTCTTCATGGTCGGTCTATACGCAATGATGTTTATATTTTATTAATGATCTGCATAATTACTTATACAAAATCAGGCTCATGGCCTTTAACACCTAGGCTCTCTGTCCTAGTAAATAGATAAGCCCACCAGCTTATCAACACTTGGATCAACAACCTATAACATGTTTATAATTTATAAATGCAACTGGGGCTAGTCCTTGGGGATATTACAAGTCGATTCCCACATCCCGCCTCTTCTAAACAACCTTATCACCATGAAGATGTCAAATATTTTCATTACCATTCCTTCAATTCCAATCAACCTCATTGAGAAATACATATTCCTAGAGTTGAGGTGAACAAATGTGATGGCTCAAATCCCATAGGATGGGTCACACAAATCGAAAATTATTTCTCCTTTCATGGAATCATTGATTAATTGGAAAAACTTTTATATGGTGTCCTCTATCTAGATCCTGAATGTTGGAAACGCTGGAAATTGCATAAAAATTCGTGCCAAGTGTATGTTTCTTGGATACAACTTGTAGCTGAACTTTATGAATATTTTGACACAGAAACACACCATTTAGGCCATTATACCAAGTTGAAATAGTCAGGCATGGTGGAAGAATTTATCTCCACCTTTGATCATTTGTATTTTAGAATGGAGGGTATTTTAGATGCCTTCTTCAGGGAATGATTTATCAATGTCCTAAAGGATGAAATATGATCTCATGTCCTAATGGATCTCCCCCATCCTTGGGTGGAATATACTGAATGTGCCAAGGAAGCACAACAGTTTGTCTTTTCCCAGAATGGAAAACCCATTTTTATTCCTCGCCCTAGACCTACCAATGCTTCCCCTCATGCCACTCCTCTCAAGACATAGAAATTTACTTATGAATAAATGGTTGAATGCCAAATCAAGCGTCTTTTCTATAATTTTGATGACAAATATTTTCTGGGGCACAAGTATAAGGAACCAAATATTTTGATGGCCATTTATGAGGATGTTGTTGACAAGAAGGCCAAATTTTCCCCTATGGAAGAGATACCCCAAGCAAATGATCCTACTTCGGTATTTGATCCACTAGAAGTTGAACCACTAATTTTGTTGCATGCCCTCACTAGGTTCTGTACTCCCCAAACCCCCAAGATAATTGGCTACATTAAGCATAGGAAAGTAATAATACTAATTGAAAGTGGAAGCACCCATAATTTTATTCATTGTTTCTATTATCACTGAAATATCGTCCACAAGATTGCACACAAATGGTTAAAGAAACACAGCAATGACAACAACAATTGGTTCACCTACAACACTAAAATGCATTCAAAAGGAAAAAAACTATACAATTGGGTCAAAAATGGAAATGCGCAGATTCACCAAAGGAAGTGCACGGGCCAACACAACACTCAACGCACATAATGCACCAAGTGCACGACTGTGTACGAGAAAAGATTTCCACTTCTATGAATGACACATTTATGGATCTTTTCGGCCCCTCAACCACTTATGGACTAGCTCCCAACACGATTTGACCCTCATATCTGAGCGAAATCTGAATGGGATGCTAGTCAAGGACTAGAGGGTTCCCTAAAAGGCCCCTTATTCACACTATAAACCAGTTACATTTTTCCTTGAAGGGATGCTATAAATAAGAGCCATGGGTGCATTAAGAAACCAATATCTTCATTGTATTGTTACGCTGCAAGAATTCTCCCTTGAGAATCCTCTTTTCTCTTTGGAGCCTTCAAGCATCATTGCAATAGGCCATTCCACTCACCTCTTGAGGGAATAGGAAATGATTTTCTTCACTATTTTCCATTTCTTCCATTGTATCAAGAGATCTCCATTAGGGAAATCAAGAGCCCTCCAAAGGAGGAAGAGGGGACTCATAAGTCCCTATTTTTCTCTACGGTGTTTTTCCTACTATTCTATTGATCCATTGGTAGCATTGTGTTGGTCATTATTTGATTTTCATGGTTCTAAGTTTCTCATGTTTTCTAAATTTTATTTCATAGTTGTTTTAGTTTATTTATTTGTTTATCCATGTGTTTGGCTTGTTTAACCCACTCACAAACTTTTGTCTTGTCTAGCAAGCTCATCTAGACATGCAAGTGTTGTTGTTTTTCTCACCCAAGTGACAAAACCAACACAACAGATTGACGACCATATTGGGGATCGATATCAAATTCCTCCCTATTTGAGCTTAGAGAGCACTTCATTTTGATTGGTTTGTATTTCAGGTACCAGAACCAACCTAGCCCAACCTGCCAAAGTCAAAATTTAGAGCTAGGGAAGGAGTATTTCACTTGGAAATTTCTCCCCCGACGCATGACAGGAACTACGCGGATTTTCCTGCCCACAGATGTGCACTATGAAAACTATGTGCAAAACATGCCTCTTTTCTCTGTGCATTCTGCGAATTGTGCACCCTCTGCATGCTTGTTAGAGTTGTAACCCACACATATCTCCATTTTTCAAATTTGTAAGGGTTTTTATGATGATTTGAAGGCCCCTAGCCTTCATATTCTTACTTTCATGCAATTTGTAAGGAAACTCTACCACACTTAGAGTCCTTTCCCATATGAAAGGTTAGCTAACATAGGCACTTAGAGGGTAAAAGGAACCAATATTCTCATCTTTTACTTTGTTTCCACATGGATGGCTTATTTGGCTTGTAAAATTTTAAGTTGAGGTTATTTCTATCATACATAAATCACTTACATTGGGACTAGAAGTTAACTTTGACCCTCAAGTATGCTCTTCTCTCACACCATAGTGTGATCTTGAGAATCAGAAAGGTGGTTAAGGGGACATTTCATCTCCCTTAAATATTTAGGAGAGGACAAAGCCCCCATATGGTTCCTCTTAGTTTTTTGAAATCATCTTAAAGTTTTGTACGGGCCCATACATGCTCACATGTTGCAAACTTAGGATAGTTTCTTAAAATTTCTTTCTTAGTTTACATCACAATCTAGGGAAGTTTAAAAATCAAAGTAACAGGCCCATACATGCCCACATGCTTGCACTATAGGATAGTTTCAAATATTTATTAGTGTAAATATTTAAAGAGTTTAAAGGATTTGTAAAGGACCCATATGTCCACATTTCTAGTTCTTTATGGCTTTAAATATTCTGCAAGGTTGTACCATTGACACATTGTAAGCTAAGTAAAAAATATTTGTAAGGACCACAGGAAGTCCACATGTTGTAATCTCACACTTAACTTATTAAAAACTTGGCACACTTTTTCACTTGCTTGCATAGAAAGTCACTCCTCACACAAATAATTTCCATTTTGAATAGTGGAGGTTGAAGTAGGTTTTCTCCAAAAGAATTTTGAAACATCCCACTACTTATTTAAAAATTATCCACACCCATTTAATTCAAATGAGAGTGGTTCACACCCCCAATCTCTTATCTCACCACATCTAAATTTTTTCTAAAAACACACTAAGTTTTCCTCCATAGGAGGTGCCAAAATAAGTTTTTTAGTCTAGGTAGGATCTCGGGGGTATGCATCCAAATAAACCCCCATTATGCGGTTATCACATTTTCAAACACTAGAAGTTGAGAAATAGGGAACTTTTAAAAATCCTCCAAGTAAAGTGTTCCTACACCATAAGGTAGGGAGATACCCGTAAAGGGTCGAAGGCTAAGTTCCAGTTGTTCTGGGCATCCCTCCTTTAGTCACCCAACTCTTGGAAGGGCATCCATCCCGTGACCCATTTTTGAGGCTGAAAATCTAAATGTCACACTTTGACCGAGGTACCTAGTAACCAAAACTTAGGACATCTACCTAGGTGGTGATTGTGGGCTACAATCGCACCTTCATCAGATTTTGTGTGGCTATTGGGAAATATCACCATCTCTTTCAAGATATGCACCCTCTACCCCTCATTATAACTGATTATTTCAGCCTTCACTAGTTCCTCTTCCGGTGGCTTCAGACCCCACTGTTGAGTGCTTTTGGAAGGCCCAATGCTATTTGAGAGGAAGGACGATACGTCTTTTAGGACACCATCATTTTATTTTTTATTTTTTCCTCCACGTAGACAAATCCACCTATCCGCATATTTGTTTATTGTAAAATTGATTTATGTATGACTCTTATTTGATTAAATGAAATTGTGAGTTACACTATCTTGTGAAGGTCCAAAATATACAAAGCTCTTGTTCATTTATTTCTCTTGTCACCATTTTCACACATTCACTTTTTTGGTCGAAAACCATAGGGGAACCACAAAATCCCCATCATTCCAGACGCTTGAAAAATATCCCTCCTATTCTAGGAGGAGTACCTAGCCTTTTCAAATCACCGGCTCAACCATCTCACATCCCGATGAGTGTGTTGGCATAGGGGCAGACCCAAGGTTCAATGTTTCATCAGTGCACCAACAAAACCCTAACTACCGAACCTTTCGACAACACCTGTGAAGCAGATGAAGTCTCACTCGAGTTAGAGGCAGGGGTGGTTGCAGGACTCTAGTGTCTTCAACCTTAGCTGAGACACATATCTGTGATTACAATACTTTAAAAAATCACTTAGCAATTAACATTCATCAGTATTTAACCCTTATTCACATCGCAGGTCCAAACCCTAATTATAGAACAAAATAATATTCAACCATATGTAACACATCTAATCACTTAGCACATGGAAAGAGATGAGATCTAGCATTTATTCACATGACTTAAGCACTAAGATATCATACTAGATTCATCTAAACATTCATTACTACACTTAGCTTAAATTATATACACAAGACAATAACCATAACGCACAAAGAAACCATAACGCAGGATATACGTGGTTCACCCCCAGCCTAGGGCTACATCTACCCACTCTTCTCATCTTTATTATCTTCTGTCAAGCTTCTTACGGGCACATAACATCAAAATCCTACTCCGCAGAGGATAGGAGATCTACGCGTACCTCACTATATCCTCCTTCCCCGAGGAAGTCACAGCACAAAAGCCTTCCTACAGTCTGTGTAGAAAGCACTACAGATGAATTGCACTTAGCTCTACAAGTCTTAACATACACTATGCACAAAGCCTCTTACAATCACTTGCACTTAGCACCACTTACAACTTGGCCCCCTTTCCTTACATCACCTAGATATCTATTTATGCATTACAAAAGGGCCAAAACATGGGTAAACCCATGGGCCAACATCCCATACCCATTACATAATCCCAAAACCCAAAAGTGCCCTAAAAGGGGCCGAGATCCCGTGATATACGCTTCGACTTGTGCCTCACCTTCAACTCTCCTATCGAATTTCCAAAATAGGTCAAACGTGACCAAGGATATCCAAAACTTGGTCAAGGGAGAACAGGCCCCAAACACTCACCTATGACTCATCCTGACTCACTCTTCTTTGTTTAATTCTGCCTCAAAATCCTCAAGCTTGGCTCGAGCTGCTTCGACCTGTTGTTGTGCCAAAGCCTCTTGTTCAACAAATTCCTGAAGAACTTCCTCGTTCATCGATCCTTCCAAGCATTTCTCAACTGTAGTGACTACCTGTTCTAGTTATTCTCCTCATCCTTCAATCTCTTCAAACAGTTGGAAAGCTATATCCTAGACTTGCTAGAGCTTCTGAGTCACTTCCATGAATTTTTTCTGTATGGAATGGACTTGTTGTTGAACAGTGCAATGTTCCTGCGATCGTTTCATTCTCTCAATTGCTAACAAGAGCTTCAACTGCGCATGTACTATTGTTGCTTGATTCTTTGCCTCCTGGAGTTATGACTCTAGTGTATTTAGTTCAATAGCCTCAGTGAGTCACTCATAAGTCTACGCGCTGCGATCACTTAGTTGTTTACATTCCATGGCGAAGGCCTTGATTCTCTCAATTGTGCTCCGAGAAGTTGCTTCTCTTTGATCCCTCACATATTGTAGATTGACTGGCACTGTTTGTAGCTCTAGATATTCTATTCTCTTTTGAAGCTATTGAATGGCTTCAACAAGCAATGCTAGTTGGTGCTCCACTAGGTCTTCCTCCTTTTTCTCAAAGACCGTCGCAGAGTGAAGTGCTCTGCTGACTGCTTCTTTTACTCCAACCTGCTCCACA
>JASDQU010305895.1:0-10825 GCA_032191745.1 Picea mariana | reverse complement strand
TCATTTCCAAAAGTTACATTCCCTGATTTGCTTTCACTTAGAGTTAGAAACTTACTTTTGTCTCCAGTCATATGTTTGGAAAATCCACTATCAATATACCAAGGATTCTTTTGTCTTTGGGCTGATAACACTAGTCCACACTTGTCATTTTCTTTCTTCTTCCAAACCTTGACATTTTCAGCAGTGGGGATCAAATCTAGCTTGTAATTCCTTAAGCGACAATCTGCAGCTTTATGTCGTTATGAGAGATGTAACATTCTGGTTCACTATGTTATAAACCTATAATTTATAGGATCAACTAGTGACTGAAAATTTTATCCTTTTATTGTTTTGGTTGCCAAATGATTTTTCATTCTGCAAATAATTTGAGAAAAAAGAAAAGAAACGAAAGAAAAAGAATAAAAGAGGGAATAAAAGAAATTTAAATAAATCCCCATGCAATAACAATGACTTGGTCCATACAGTTTAAGCATGGACAAGTCCTTTAAATTGATGTTGATAGGAGTAGTGAATAAGCTTGGCTAAACTGTTTAATCTTAGCCAAGCAAATTAGGTCAACTAGTGAATAAATTTGACCAAAATGCCTACTCTTGGTCAAATAACCCCAAGATAGAGTAATTTCTTAGTCCAATAGTTTAATCTGGGATAAATGTCTTAGGTAATTAGGTTAGAGCATAGGGTAGATTGCTTTATCTCAATAAAACAAGCATGATGATCGATGTTGAACCCTATCTTTGATGTTTGAAATTTGAATGTCTAACCCCATGGTGATAAAAACAGGGAAAGCTTGGACAAACCCACTTAAAGCGCTTATCCTAATTTTTCAGAGAAAATAAGAGTTTGTGCTCATATATTAAAGACAATGCACAGATAAACAATTAAGGTGCTAGCACTCAGATCTACGGTTGATAAGCTTTTATGGNGGTCTGGAATCAGGTATAACAAAGACATGCATCTGAACGGATGAGGCATCGATGCCTAGATCCACAGTTGAGATTGAATTTCGAACCCCCCGACTGTTTTGATTTTAATGGTGGGGGGGGGTCCAGAATGTTGGTTAAACATTGCGCTCAGATATACAGTCCAGCGACAGGTGCACCGATGGACGACTAATGGTATTTTTTGGACCCCCACGACTGGTCTACTTTTAACGATGAGGGGGGGGGGTTCTGGAAAGGAGTGTTTTTTCTGGTGGGCCCCCTTCTCTATGTGGCAGGAATCCATTGCTCCATACTCCTACCATGTACCACTTACCACTTTATGACATACCCCCCATCGCCCCATGACATCATTTTCCACTTTTTCCCCCTAAAGATCACATCTCATAACTCTGTCAGTCCATTCCCCCTGTTCACCCATTACAAGTCCCTTCACCATGCTCACTTCCCAATCAACACCTGCCATGCCACCCAGTCGTATTCATCATTCATTTTTACCTGACATCTCACGCTCCAAAAGACCTGTTGGCCATTTATTATTGGCTAACTTATTCGTTAGCTTGATGATCTATTTCTCACGCCCAATGGGTATCTGTTTGCTCAAAACGACCCTTTCTGTTCATTTCTCCCATTGCTTAATTTTTCCTCGCACCAGAGAAATTACCCCTGTCTTACCTCCGTTCTAGTCAGTCGTCCAAAACCACAGTCATCCCCACTAACATTTTGTTTGAATTGCAGGTATTTTCATAGTGATGGCACCAAAATCCAAGAAAGCAGAAGCCGAGGAAAATCCTTTCCTCCCGCCTCCTGTTGATCTCGACAAGATCCATTTGGCCGACAAAGATCATTTAATCAAAGACACCAGGTGCGAATTTAACTTCGCGGATTTGCATTCATGGCTCAAAAAGACTTTCTTAGATCAGAGCGATGAAATTGGGCTATGGGAGTCCAACCTTCCTCTGTATTTTTTCCCCCAGGTCCACCATTTCCCTGAGTTCTCCCTCAAGTACCAAGCTCATTACCTTCCTAACCAGAGAGCCATAGTATCTTCATCAGGAGAAACTCTGTTCTTCGTCACACTAGAGGCCATTGATCAGATGATGCAGATACCAAGAACCAAATCCGTCTCCCCTTTCAATCTTGAAGTCATCACGGAGCTATACCAGAAACTATCATTCCCTCAGAGAGCCCAGATTTTTGAGCTTTTCCTCCCTTAGGCCGCTCAATTACCCAAAACAAATCCCCCGTACCCTTCCTCCCTGTTCTCAGAGAAGGGAAACCAAGTCATTTCATCACTCTGTGCTCTGCTTGGTTATTTTTTCGACAAATGGGTGGATAAACCCATATTGGGTTTTCTATCCATCTTCTCCACAAAAGAAAGACCCACCACTCAGTTCGACTACAACACTTTCCTGGCGGACAGTATTCACGAGAAGTTCTCAAATTTCTCCTCATAAGGCATGTTCTGGTACTCCTCAATACTGGCCTACATGTTCACTTTCTTTCAAGCGGACATGTTCTCCTTTTCAATGTAGAAAATGGACAAGGAAGGGAGACCACATGCGGTAACAGCTTGGACTTCACTACTCAGAAAAAATTCAACAGAGTTCAGTTTAAAACAATTTATTGAGCAGTTTTATCACCCATTGGTAAGCATGCTCAGTGGCAGACATGAACCAAGAATAAACGAGGAAATTCAAAGGACCTTACACCTCTCAGACCTTCCAAAAACTGGAGACTGGTATCTTTACCAAAACCACACCGAGATCAGAGTATATAGATGTGAGTTAGCTCCATACAAATTGCCCAAGTATCTTCTCATGATGATATTTGGCTTGGAGTACATAAGGCAAATGATTAACTCCGATGACAAACATTTTGTGTCTCTGAAAAAGAAACAACAACTTAGAATTAAAGGGAAAATAGGGTCTTTAATCTGCAATAGCCGAGGTGTCGGGGAGGAAGCAGACAGATTGTTGAAAGAAATGATTTTTTTGTTAGTTTCATATGGCACTATGATCTGTGCGGGATAATTTTTGAGATGAGGATTAAAAATAAAAATGTCCCATATGTTCATACACCTAAGCCTGAAATAGAGAATTTCACGAATCAAACAGAATGGGAGCCGAACACTCTGGTTGAGATAGAACAACAGGAGCCTTCGGTCATCATCTCACATACTACTACACCACAGGTTCCTAAGGATAAAAGACCCAGGAAGGATACTTCACCTTCCATCACTGAAGTCTCAGCTAAAGATTTCCAATTACACACCAAAAGGCCAAAAACCAGTCTTACAGCTCACACGGTTGATGAAAAGGAAATCCAATCCACTACAACTATGAAATATGATCGGTCATTTATGAGCATAAGAAGCAAGCAAATCATGTCTATCGTTGTGCCTAAGAATCCCACGAGTACTCCACTAGTCGACTAGTCGAGTAAAGTAGGACCAAAATTGAGTGTTTTTTAGAAGTATGACCTAATCAAAAAGAAAAATCAGACACTGACCAACAACACTTATGCTCAGTTTTGGAAGCATACATCAATGGCACAACACAAACTGTTGTCTGCATTTGATATAGAAAATGGTAGAATGCACATGGCATTTCTACAGGCACAGGTGCTAGACCCCAAAGCAATCACTTATTACAAAAGGGCAACATTCGAGTTTCATACTAGGGATGTGCATCCTGCCGATCAAATGGATCTGCACAGGCAAACTAGGGAAATGATTTTCTCCACGTTGGAAAATGCTTCTACTGCGGCCACTAAATTATAGGTATCTCTGAGCAATGTCTAGACACAGCTGAATTTAGAAAAGATATCATCCTTTGCAAAGGATAAAAGAATTAAGATGTTGGAAGAATTGGTCCTCAAGATCAGGTATGACCCCTCAAATGTGAAATCAGTTGAGGAGATGCTTAAAAAGAAAAATGCCGATATAGCCTCTCTAAGTAAACAGTTGAAACTGCCATCAATAGAAGACAAAGGAGATAGCTGAGACAGAAGGGGAAAAGGATGAGATGCTCAAGTTGATCATGGAGCAGAATGCACAGTTGAAAGAAATGGAAGCATAACTGGAAGGTTATTGAAAGAGAAGGATCAATCAAATCCTATGGAAGTCATTCCATTGAGCACAGTTCCACTCATAGGAGTAAGCACAACATCCACAACAGGAATCCCCTCAACAGAAACTCCCTCAGTAACTCCACTGACAGCTCTAGAGAAGATAGTAGAACTGGAAAAATCCATGGAAGATATGAATTTGCAAGAGACATATATTAGCAGACTTAGAAAGGAGGTTGAGAACCTTCAGGAACTCAAGTCTTCTTTCCAAAACAACTACTCCAAGGAGAAACAAATATCAGACAAGCTCAAACAGGAATTGCAACAGCTTCAAAAGCAAACAGTGGTAGGCAAAACACTTGCTGAGGTCAAGGAAAGTGTCTGGATGGATATCACCAAATCCATAAATGAAATATGGCCTATGATACAAATCATGTTCGAGCAGAACGAACTGGTGCAAAGAAGCAAGCAGGCGATTGAGAAAATAAGAGGAGAATTGGGAGAGATGCCCGCAAAAGTCACTGAGATCATTAAATTCCTGAATTCAAAAACCATAGAAGAGTTAGAGGATCTAAAAATTGAAGATAGGACAAAAACCATCCTCGAGGTCAAAAGGGTCCTGACCAAAAGAGGATTGATGCTACAACTGGAGGAAAAATTCCAGACTATGGACATAGCAGTGCAAAGATTTTTCAGCAAAATTGAAGCTCTGCAGAAGAAAGGCCTCCCTGGATTAAGGGTCATAAATGACAAGTTAATGAAACTTTCTGATTATAAAAAGAAACTAGCCACCATGGCTAAGGATAGTTCAAAATTCTCGGGATACAGGGCAGTATCACAGGAAGGGCGTTCTTAGAAGCTTTCCAGTCAGACATCATCATACAGCACGAGATCCAGTACATTTTCATTGTCAAGCCAACTTTTTCCAAGTATACAAAGATGGATGAAGTATACCGAAGACTAATCAAAGTCGTCATTCCCAGTAACCTTTGATTGGAAGAGTTATGAAATCTGATCGAGTAGGAGATGAGGTGTCCAAGCCCAGTTAGCTATCAAATCATATGAGGTCATGCAGAGGACTCACCAACGGTTTACCCCAGAAATCAGTATGAAGATTTCAACACATCATCAAACAATTCCTAAATTTTTGTATCTTGTTGAGTTAGTTATCTAAATTTAGAATTTGCCACGTCCTGATCTTTAATGACAGGATCGTACGTAATTTTTTATTATAAATACTTCAAACTTTGAAGTACCTGGGGTTGATCTTTATGCCCTGTAAGCTAGAAAGACATTAAATTTTTATCAAGAGATCTTCCAATAATACAAAGGGATGTTTCATAGGATTTTCGCGTGTTATTCATTGGTGATGTTTTCTTTTCTATGTTAAATGTTTTTCTCCCTCAGTTATCATATTGTTTTCTAATCTAATCTTTTAAAAGTAGCGCATGTTGCAGGATTTATCTTTGTATACCCTGTTTTTGGATTTGAAACATCTAAATGTTTATCTTTCTGATATTACAGTGAATAAATTCTTAAATCCTTCTTTACTTTAATTGGTATTCTTATCTTTTCTACTATTCATCACTTTACTGCTAAAGAATCCAATGAATGCATTATCTTTCCGTGTGAAAAGAATCTTTTAATTTCTATTTAGACCTCTATCTATAGAATACAAACCCCATAGCCCAACGGAGGCGTAAAACCCTTTTCAGCCAACTTAACAAAAACAACAACAAACCATTCAATCTTATTTTGTTTAACTAGCCTAATATCTCAAAGTTAAAACATAGCTAAATCATACAGAGAGATCCCTCTCTGAAACTGGTAGGGCTAGATTCCAGTTTCGAAGTGGTTGGATAAAGTTACCTCTTGTAAATTTCTTCTACTCTGACAACCTATGGGAATTTACAGAGCGTTAACATAGTGGCGACTCTACTGGGGAACTGAACAAACACTCAACCCCACGGTTTCTTTTTCCCTAGAAGAAAACTTTGTTTCTGAACAAATTATAAATCTGAGAAATAAATAATGTTCAGAGGTTGTTAAATGCTTGTACATGGTAATTTCGGATTCATAAAAATAAAATATATAAAAAATTAAAAAATCTGGCTCCTAAAAGAGTTTATACTCGATCCCACCTAAACCCGAAACCTTCGATAGAAACTGATAATCCAGAACAGTTACTCAGAAAGAATACCATTGTAGAAGGTTCAGGGAGTCATAGTCCCCTTCACAGGTCCCTTTCTCTTTCAGAGGAGCTTGTTTCCCTTCAAGATCTCAACTTTGACACCATTTTTGAACAAAGCCTGTTTAGAACGAAATCTAATAGCTTTGTGACTAAAACTATTTTAGATCCAACCATCCTACAACCGCGGACCCCTGAAATACTATCCCCCACTGCAAAACATCAAACCACTCACTCTGTGCCAGTTAGTCCTTCATCCTCCTCATCTTCTGCCACTGCCCCACCTATCATCCAGGTTGTTGTCCCACCCCCTCCACCTATCACAGCGGCTAGATATGCTCCTTTGGTGTTGGTTGCACCTTTACACGACATGCCCCAGGACTATCAAATGAGACTCCCACAATTCGATGGTACAGGGCCCTTGAACGCAAAGTAGCACGTTGATAAAATGAATGACTATTTTGACTTGCAGGAAGTGGATGAAGCTGATGTTCAAATGAGACCTTTTGCACAGAGTCTGACTGGGGACGTTAATAAATGGTATAAGGCTTACGTGCTACTTCAGTGGTCAAACTTACGACGTTTCAAAGAATTTTTCTGGATAGATGGGAGGTAAATAAAATCCCTCTCCAGATCTTGTCAGAATACGAAAACATTAGAAGGAATCAAGGAGAGACAGTACAAGACTACTGCACCCGCTTCAACAATCTGTACAATGCGATTCCAGCCAATATTAAACCCCCACAAGGTTTGGCACTGATAAAATTCCCTGACAGTTTTGACGCTGATATGTCGTATCAATTAAGGGAAAGAAACTCCACCACCCTGGAGGACATGTAAAAAAGTGCAATAAGTGTAGAGGCCAACTTGATGGCTAAAAACGCATGACAGAGGACAGAGAGGAGAGTCATGATTAAAGAGGAACCTTCCACATCTTCTTCTGACGCCAAACTGGATTCCTTATCTAGAGAAATGGAAAGGATGATGGAGAGAGTTACTTTAGCTGAAAGAAATCCTCCTAGACAAAACCAAGCCGCTCCACAAATTCGGAATCCTAACTTTAGACGAAACCCTCCTCAAATCAGGCAGAGAGATCCTAGGGATCAAAGAGAACAGAGGGGTCCTGATCAATAGACCAGACCACCCCTACAAGAAAATTATGGCGATAAAGGTGAGGAGGTAATTGAAGAATTAGAGGACACACACATAAACCTCATGGGCATTCACGATAATGAAGCCATTTTTCTTACCCAGGGAGAGAAAGAACTTTTCCTCCTTTCTCAAACAGAGTTGAGTGAGGAAGCAAAAAAGACTGAACAACATGCATTTGAAAATGCCATTATGGAGGTACACAGGCAGTACAATCTGCGAAGTAAAAGGACAGATGAAAATCCCCCAAAAAAGGTAAACAAAATGAAGAAGACAGTCGAAACCAAGAAAATCATTGAGTCTTCTACCAAGAAGATCCCTAAGAAAGGTAATGTTGAACCTCCAGCAAAAAGAAACCCTACCATTTTACAAAGATCAATGCAGACTGAGGTTTCATGAACCAACCGACCAAATACTTCTGCCCAAAAAACTATGGTAGACAGATCATAATTGTTGAGCCAAAGCAGAGCACCTACTCCTTTCAGCCTCAAAGGGGAATTAGCCAAAGTGAAAATTCCCATTCCCCTTTCCGAGTTGATGAGTAAGAATGCTTACCGATCGCAGGTGATCAAAGCGTTGAGCATTGAGCCTGATATAGGCATGAAGGCCTTAACCATTGGATTGACGAATCATTCGAACATGGTAAATCTTACCGATGATCAACCTGAACTCTTGTCTGGCCCTGAAGTTGATGATCAGACTGACACTAGTGTTGTCGCCCCTTTTTACATAAGCCTTAATATACACGACTTGATTCTGCACAATGCTATGTTAGATTTGGGTGCTTCCCACAACTTGATGCCTAAAGCAGTGATGGAAAAAATGGGACTCGAGGTCACTAGACCTTACAAGGATTTACACTCTTTTGACTCCAACAAAGTCATATGTATCAGGTTGATCAAAGACTTATGTATCACCCTAGTTCAGATTCCAACAAAAAGCATGGTTATGGATGTTGTGGTCGTGGACATTCCCCCGAAATATGATATGTTGTTGTCCAGGTCTTAAGGGGCCAAGTTGAAAGGAACTTTGCAGTTGAATATGTCATATGCCACCATCCCAGTATTTGGACAACATAGAAGACTGTATAGAGAGACGCTGATGAAATATATGGTCAACAGCCAGGAAAAGCCCCATAACTATCCTCTGTACTCTGCTCACTTTGATCTAGATTCCTTCATTCTATATAATGATGGTGATATGGGAGAACAAATCACTCAGCTGGAAGAAGACACATTTGACCCGAACGAAGGACAAGAAATCACTGAGGCAAAAGGGAAGAAACTCATAATAAGTGAAGAATTGCTAGCAGATTTTTGGAGCATGGACTTTGATGGAGCTGTAAGAAAAGAAGGAGTTGGGGCAGGAGTTTGGTTGCACAATCACAAATCCAGGTATTCGGAAAACCATTCGTACAAACTAAATTTTCAATGCACTAACAACATAGCCGAGTACAAAGCTTTGATGCTTGGCCTGAAACTACTAAAGAAGGTTGGTGCCAAACAAATCATGGTAAGAGGTGATTCTGAATTAATTATCAAACAAATTAAAGGTGAGTATGCAACAAAACATCCCATGCTTAGAGCTTATAGAAATGTTGTTTTGGATGCCCTTCAATGTTTCACTGAATTTGATTGGCAGGTGATGCCCAAGGTACAGAACATTTTAGCAGATGGTTTAGCTACGTCAGCAGCTACATGCAAGATACCTTTTTGTTCCACTCGCTTGTACACGGTGGAGATAAAGTGCAGACCGACTGTCCCAAACAACATCAAATACTGGCAGGTATTTGGGAACAACGATCAAATTGAAGATTTTCTACAATGCAAAGATGATTTCAAGTGTACAAACATAGACTTAGAAAACGACAATGAAAGTGTAAATAAATTTGTTTTTGGAAATAATAGTGTAAATAAATAGATTCAGAAGAATCAGGTGAAGATGAGATAGGTTATGATGTTTTGCATTTAAAAAGTAATGTTTTACCTAGGGTTTTAGTTCCATTAGAAGACTTATTTGATTTTAATGATGTAGCTAAAAGACCTAAAATTGAAGCCAGTGGTAAAGAGGTTGAAGACTGTAACATAGGGACAGAAGAGAAACCCAAGATGGTAAAACTTTCCAAATATTTACCCCTTGAGAAGAAACTCAAATACATTGAACTTTTCAAGGAATATGTGGACGTGTTTTCTTGGGGTTATGAAGACTTAAAATATTATGACACAAGCATCATTCAACATAGGATCCCTATAAAATAAGATCAAAAACCTTTCAAACAGAAACTTAGGAGAATCAACCCCAAGTTACTTCCCCTGATAGAAAAAGAGATCAAAAATATGTATGATGCCAAAATCATAGTTCCTTTATGATTTTCTAAATGGGTTTCAAATCTAGTCCCGACCTGAAATAAAACTGGGGAAATCAGGCTTTGCATTGATTTCCGAAACCTGAACAAGGTTTCCCTAAAGGAAAACTACCCATTGCCAAAAATGGACCACATATTACAAAAAGTAGTTGGATCCAGCCGAATCTCCTTACTGGATGGTTTCTCAGGCTATAACCAAGTTCTCGTTCATCCAGATGACCAAGAGAAAACAACCTTCACAACACCTTGGGGTACCTTCATGTACATGAAGATGCCTTTCAATTTGATGAACGTTGGAGCCACTTTCCAAAGAGCGATGGAAATCGCTTTTGTGGAAGAACTTGGCAGATTTATCATCATTTATCTGGATGACGTAACTGTTTATTCCCAGTCCGATGAAGAGAAGTTATGACATCTCAAACGAGTGTTCGAGAAATGCAGGAAATTTGGGATTTCTCTAAATCCTAAGAAAAGCCTTTTTGGATTAGAGGAAGGTAAAATGTTGGGGCACATAATCTCTAAGGATGGAATTAAGATAGATCCCAGCAGAATAGAAGCCATTGAGAAACTGGAACACCCAAGGAATATCAAAGAGTTACAATCTTTCATTGGAAAAATAAACTTTCTGAGAACATTCATACCTAACCTAGCTGAGCTTCTCAAGAACATCACCAACATGTTAAAAAAGGACACAAAAATAAAATGGGACATTGAATCCAAGTAGTCTTTTGAACAAGTTAAACATGCACTCACACAGGCTCCAGTCTTGATCAGTCCTGACTTCACCAAGGATTTTTACCTTTTTTCCTTCGCTTCTGAACATACCATTGCAGCAGTATTACTACAAAAAAATAGTGAAGGTTATGAACATCCCATAGCCTTTTTCAGTAAATCTTTAAGAGATGTTGCTTTGAATTATAAAATAATGGAGAAACAAGCTTTTTCCCTGATAAAATCTATAAAGAATTTTAGAGTATATATTCTCCATTCCCATACCATCGCATATGTTTCAAACACAGTAGTGAAGGATATTTTAACCCAGGACAATCCAGATGGCAGAAGAGGAAAATGAATTGCTATCATTCTGGAGTATGACATAGAGATTAAGCCTACTAA